>FXXK01000455.1:171304-186577 GCA_900184695.1 Betula pendula
CGGGAGAGTGTCATTAAGTCATAAGAAAGCATACTTGAGTTTCGCTGGAAGCTGTTTTAGCTCAAGTTTTGGTGGGGTGATGAGGGAAGAAATGGGAGGAATGCTTGATGTAATGGGTAAGGGCTCCTTAGGTACTCTCCAAGGTGGAAAGTTTATTGCGGCCGCAATGTCAAGAAGGGAATTAACCTCGTCAACATATTGCTCCATGTTGAAGTCCTTGACATCGAAATGAGACAGGCATGCCTCTAACGGGTCATTTGTCAAAAAGTGAGGGAGTGTATCTTCTATAGTTTCTTCAATCTTATCCACAAAGAAACACTCCTCTGTATCCGTAGGATGTTGAAAAGCATTGAAGATGTTCAACTTCACCTTCATGTTCCCAAAAGTTACTTCCATCTCCCCGGTCCTTCAATTGATGCATGCATTAGCCGTAGCTAAGAAAGGATGACCTAGGATGACGGGAATGAGTTTGGCGAGATCAGGGACAGGTTCTGTATCAAGAACGATGAAGTCTACAGGAAAATAGAACTTGTCCACTCTGATGATAACATCTTCAACTATCCCACACGGTTTCTTGACGAATCTGTCTGCAAGTTGTAAGACACCCGTAGTGGGTTTCAACTCTCCGAGTCCCAACTATGTATATACCGAAAAAGGCAGCAAATTCACACCTGCTCTTAGATCAAGAAGGGCTTTTTCAACAGCATGGTCTCCAATAATACATGAAATGGTAGGAGCATGAGGGTCCTTGATCTTGGTAGGTACAGTGTGTTGAATGAGTGAGTTGACCTGTTCGGTCAAAAGAATCTTCTCGGGACTATGAGTTCTCATCCTACGCTTTTGAGTGCATAAATCCTTCAAAAACTTGGTGTAGGATGGGATTTGTCGGATGGCATCGATGATGGGGATATTGATTGGACTTGTTTAAAAATCTCCATCATCTCTTGAAATTTCTCTCCTTGCTTTGCAGCACAAGGAAGCTCCTTAAGACGTTCGGGGAATGGAGCTCTAAGCTCAGAAGACGTCTCAAGAGTTGTATGTTCCTTCAGAACATTTGGACTATCAATGGGTGATTTTGGATTCACAGGGGAATCATCCTTTTCTTTGGCCTTCAACTTGACCTTGTTGTCAACCACCCATCCATTCCTCAATGTCGTGACCGCCTGGACTTGTTCGTGGGAAGTGCTATCAGAAACACTTCCATTGACCATGAAATGTCCTTTAGGATTAGTCACTGGTTTTGAGGGCAGCTTCCCTTCCTTTCTTTGATTAAGAGCATTTGCTAGCTGTCCAACTTGACCTTCAAGCTTGGCAATTGATTGGGAATGGGAATTCAGCAATTTAGTATTGGCCTTAAGATTGCCAAGAGCAATTAGTACCTTATCCTCAAAGGTAGAATTCCTAGGAGGAGGAGGAGCTGACTAATATTGACGTTGAGGGGGTTGGTAATTGGAGGACTGATTGAAAGATTGATTAAGAGGCAGCGGATGTGCCTGATTATGCAATCCTCCAATGGGTCCTTGATATCCCGGAGCTGGGGCTTACCAAAAAAAATTATGATGATTTCTCCATCTCGGGTTATATGAATTAGAATAAGGATCATTACCCAGTCTGAAAAATGCTGCGTTCACCTACTCGGGATGAACTTCAGAAAATTGTCCAATGATAGAATAATCTTTCGCTTGATGGGATGGGTTAGAGCAGAATGAACATACCTCATGTGGAGTGGAAATGGGAGCTACAGGTGTAGGGGCAAAACCAGCTGCCATGATTTGGTCAAGCTTCCAAGAGAGAGCATCTACCTTAGAGGTTACCTCAAAAGGATGGCTCACTTCGAAAAGACCTTCATGCTTTTGTTTTGTAGGAGGTGCCCTACGACTGGGTGATGCATGGTGTAAAGAATTTTCACCAAGGTTTTCAAAAAAAGTCCAAGCATCATCTTCACTCTTTAACATAAATGTGCCTCCACATGAGGCGTCGACCATTTGTCTATGAGGCTCGGTTAAGCCATCATAGAAGCATTGGACTTGCTGCCACTTGGGGACAACATGGTGCAGATACTTTTGTAAAAGGTCCTTCATTCTTTCCCATGTTTCGTGGAAAGATTCACCATCAATTTGCGAAAAGCCAGTGATGGCTTTTCGTATTTGATTCGTTTTCCCTATTGGAAAATACTTCTTAAGAAATTCTTGTTGCATTTGAGCCCAAGAAGTAATTGAATCATTTGGTAAGGAATTAAGCCAATGCTTGGCTTTATCCTTAAGGGAAAACGGGAAGAGGCGCATCCTCAAAGCATCTTCATTAAAGTTTTGCAATCTAAGGGTGGAACAGATATCAATGAATTCATCTAGATGCTTGTATGGATCCTCGTTATTAAGTCCATAAAAAGATGGTAGAATTTGTGTTGTGCTGGACATAATCTCATATTGGGTTGCCGTGATGTTTGGCAACCGAAGGCATGAAGAGGGTGTGTAAGTGGAGGGAACATAATGATCCCTCAATAAAATAGCCCTATTCTCTTTAGCCATGTGTTCTACAATAGGTACTCTTAGATCCAAGTTCCTTTCGGTTCTTTGTTGTCTAAGAGTACGCTCTAAGTCTAGGTCACACAGAAATATAGTCAATGATAACGAGCGGCAACCAAACATCAACTAACAACCTAATAATATGCACAACATAAAATTAAAACAAAATAAAAGAGAAAGAATTAAGAGGGTACTAGTTTCTTCCTTACAGTAGTAGCTTCAGTGCTACTGATCAGAAGCCCTGCGATTGATCCAAGATTCTGCCGATCAATCCATGCATGTGATCTATCTAAATCCAATCTGCAAAAACAGAAAAGGCAGAAGCAGAGCATAAATAGAAATAAGAAAAGAAACCGAAACTAAAACACCACTTAAACAGAAACAATTTTTTTTACAAAACTACTTTATGGATAGAATATACAGTATTTACATGATTAAACTAGATGTCATCCTAAAAATTTTATAAACAACCGTTTTGAAAACAATCCCTGGCAACGGCGCCAAAAATTAATACACGCGAGTGCATGACTTTAAATTTATTAAAACCACTCGCGATAGAGAAAATCCTTGTAGGATAGTTCTAAAAGAGGGTATCGATCCGCAGAGATTGTAATGGTTGTTTTTGCTACAATGTTCCCAAGATTCCTTCTAACTCAACTCATGAAAATAAATGGTTTTGAATTTCTTGCTTACTAAACAACTAAACGATGTAAATAAACAACAACTAATTAAAGATAAAGGGAGTAAGGAGAGTATAAGGATTTGACTTCATCCAATCCGCATACTACGAGTGAACTACATCTAGCATGGATCTTTTTGACATAAGCATAAAATGAGAGTGGAAAGTTGTCAACCCTACAACTACTCAACATGAAAATAATTTTAAGAGGAAATCATATAGCATCTTAGTTACACATTAACCACCCACCTAATCATCTAAATTGAGATAATTCAGGCTCCCTAGCATGCAATATAAATCCTCCTCAAAGCTTACACAATTCTATGGAAAAAGGATGAGGCATCATAGGTTCCCACTAGACTTTCCACTTACACTAAATTAAACTAAATGTGGATTGAATTGTAGTCCCTAGCATGACTCATCAAACCCTTATAAAATCATGTCAAATAGCATCATTGTATAGCATATGTTCCCTCAATCAAGGATCATAAAAACATAAAAGTCAATCAAGAAAATAACACTTTCTCATAGACAAGAAGAGATATGATTTCTCAAAGTGATATAACATGAAGATCAATATCCTTAGCTACACAATCATTATACAAAATGTGTAAGATCCTAGCTAAACATAATCAACCCATAGCACTTGGAATGAATTCTATCAAAACCTTATAAAAGGTTTAGTTCCTCATAGAGGATTTGGAAATCTCCATAGAATTGGAGAAAACCATTTCCTAAGGAGATTAAAAACTATGGGTTGTGTTCTACCTACTGTCCATCAACAAAAGAATGCAAAAAGAAACTAAAAGCTACTCTGAAAATAAACTAAAAACTGACTACTGCCTCTCTCGGACAGAAATTACATAAGTAGGGAAAAGAGAGCTTTGATCCTTCTTAAGGATAAGATCAAGCCAAAAATCTTCAATCCAGCTGTTATGAGTCCTCTCAGACGAGATTTCGGCACCCACAATAGCCTACCAAGCCGCAATTTTTGATTAAAAATATCATTTCATCGTGATCTGCTGTCAAATATCTTTTACGTTTCTGGAAGCTTCGATGGCGATCGATCCAAGGCTGCGATCGATCCAAGAAAGTGGAGATCGATCGCTAGGCATTTCTTCAGCTCCTCAGCTCCTCAACTTTCCCTTGATGTCTTTTTAAGCCTAATGTTCAAGATTTGCTTGTGTTTTTCATTAGACCTAAAAATAAGACAAACACTAAACACAACAAAATATTAGATAATAATACAAACTAAGGTTTAACATATGCGAGTTATGGAGTTTGAATGTGTAACATTCAACACCTATCAGAGGACACTTCGGCAGAAAGGTAATGAGCAATTCATTGAGCATTTATCAATTAGAAAACCCTTTAAAAGATTATTCCAAGATATCTGATTTAAGCATCGGAGATATCCCCCGCTAGCCCGCTCCGACAAGCTCTGAACTTATCTTTCTTCCCTTTTCAGGATCTTGAAGTTCCAGACTGGAAACTGTCCCAACAGTTTGGCGCCGTCTATGGGAACGAGTTCGTTGTTCTTAAAGACAAAGTATCCGCAATGGTGACTATGAGATCCGGATGCAATGCCCAGGAAGGAACCATCGCTAGTTCCTCTTCAAAAGACAAAGCCCATCCAAAAACTATTGCCAACCCACCGATCACTCCCGCACAAAGAAAGAACAAAGGTGCAAAAACCCCTTACAAACCCACAAAATCGTTGGTACAGCACATGGAGGAGGAAATCGAAGCCCTCAAAAAACAAAATGCCCAATTATCGTGGCAAATCCAAAAAAACCCCAAATGCCTAGGACGACCTTACAAATCCCTCCCCCATATGGCTGCATCCCACAAGCCTTCCCCCCAAAGAGCCGAGACTCGCGTATCTCTACTCCGACAGAACGTCCTTAAAAAATCCAACCCCATTTAGACCTTATCCGAAGAAGATGACGCCACTTATAAACCAGGCAAAAGCGGAGAAGGATAAGAGGATAACAATGAAGGTTACGAAGAAAAGGAGATGTCGGCTCAATCCAACAAAAGGCGAAGGATAGAGAGCCAACCCCACTGCTTCGAAAATCCTTATCTAGACAACGATTTGAATGAGGTTGTAAAAGACCTAGAGGCCAAATTCAAGGCTCGCTACGAAGCAATGACTCAGAAGATGGAAGGAAAGCGCTCTCTAGTGGACGGGCTACTCCAAAACACTGGCCTCCCATTCACAGAACAGGTCAGGAAATTCCCTTTACCGGACAGATTCAAGGTCCCCCATATCAAACTATATGATGGGCTGGGAGATCCCGAAGAGCATCTAAGAGCCTACAACTCCCATTTCATGCTCCATGGAGCGGTGGACAAGATAGCTTGCCAAGCTTTCCCGCTCACTTAGGGGGAAAGCGCGCGAGACTGGTGCTGAAGGTTGCCTCCTAACTCAGTCACAAATTTCAATGGCCAGTCAAAGATGTTCTTAACACAATTCCTACCAGGAAGAAAACGCAAGCGAAGTCTAGCGTATCTCCTGAATTTAAAGCAAGGGGATTCGGAAGCCCTTAAAGACTTCATCCATCGGTTCAACCAAGAAAGGTTAAATGTGGAAGATGTGCCGAAAAATCTTATTTTGGCAATGTTGCTTAACAGGCTCTCCCTTCGAGTACCCCTCATGGCGGAGCTACCACGGAAAATGCTTGCCACCCTCCAAGACTTCATGGACAAGGCAGAGGAGTTCATAAATCAGGAAGAAGCCTTCAGAGACGATAAGGAGTACGAAGACGAGCAGGCGAAGAAGCCCAAAGGGGGGGGGGGGGAAAAGATTCGCGCATAAGTGAGGGAGGTGACAAAAAATCGAAAGAAGCAAAGCAGGTTGAAAAACGGAAACTCTTGACAGAGCAGGAGTTCAACTTCACCCCCACTAAATACAAATGTCGTTGAAATCCTCTTGCACATGCAAGACGATCCTACTGTAAAGTGGCCACAAAGGATGAGAGCTCCAGCCGAAAGGCGAAACATGAACAAATATTGCGACTTTCACCAAGACCACGGCCACGGCCACAACACTGATAATTGCGTCTTGCTTCGCCTAGAAATCGAAAGACACATAAACAATGGGAAATTAGCCAAATTTGCTGCCAAGCATCGGTATCAGCGAGGCCCTCCTCACCCACTCAGGCATAGCGATCGGCCGAACGAACACATCGATCGAAGACACGACAATCAAAGGTGTGAAGATCAACGAAACAATGACCGTTGGGCGAATAGCGACTGACAAACCGAACAGAGGATCAGAAACGATCGGGATCGCCACGATGCTTTCAGAACAGAAAGGAGTCACCAACCCCCAAGAGCCCAAAGCTGAAATCCTCCGATCAAGGAAATACGTACAATAGCTAGAGGGTTCATGGGTGGAGGAGAGACCAATTCTGCAAGGCGCGCCCATGCTCGGCAACTGCGCCCAGAAAACACCCTCTCCCTCGACAAGCCTTCCAAAGTCTAAAGGAAGGAAACCGAGGTCATTTCGTTCACCTCTGAAGACGGAATAGGGGTTTTCCAACCTCACGATGACGCCCTAGTAGTAACGATGACAGTGGGAAACTATAACACTTATCGCATCCTTATAGATAACAGTAGCTCCGTTGACATCTTGTTTATGCAAGCGTTCAAAAAAATGAAGCTAGATAGAAGCAAGATAATTCCGGTCGCCACACCCCTTGTGGGTTTTACAGAGAAAGAATCCTCCCCATCGGCATGATCGCTCTTTCGGTCATCGCCGGCATGTTCCCCAAAGAATGCAACATCTTGGTCAACTTCCTTGTTGTTGACCAGCCATTCGCCTACAACTCGATCATAGGGTGGCCCACCCTCAATTAGCTACAAGCAGTGAATTGACCTATCATCTAGTAATGAAGTTCCCTATCGAAAGTAGAATTGGAATGATTCGAGGGAACCAAAAAGAAGCACGTCAATGCTACAACATAAGCTTGAAAGGTCAAAAAGGAAACCCTACCAGTAGGTTTTGAAGTCAGGGACGAGCAAACATTACAGCACGCTAAGCCCACCAAAGACCTAATCGAGGTAGTGATAAAGGGTCCTGAGTGAAAGGTAAAAATTGGGTCTCAGTTGTTAGAACAAGTAAACGAAGAGCTCACCAACTTCTTGAGACGTCACCGAGATGTCTTTGCTTGGAGACACGAGGATATGTCAGGTATCGACTTAGACGTCATCTCCCATCAACTTAATATAGATCCTTCCACTAGGCCGGTCAAGCAAAAGAAAAAAAAATTTGCACCAGAAAGAAACAAAGTGATAGCAGAAGAGGTGGAAAAGCTTCTCGACGTAGATTTCATCCGAGAAGTACACTATCCAAAATGGAGAATGTGTGTTGACTTCATTGATCTAAATAAGGCGTGCCCAAAGGACAGATTTCTACTGTCGAGAATCGATCTCTTGGTCGACTCTACGGCTGGTCACGACGTTTTAAGCTTTATGGATGTCTTCTCTGGGTACAATCAAATTAGAATGCACGAATCAGATCAGGAAGCTACAACTTTCATTACGGATTGAGGCTTGTACTGCCACAAAGTAATGTCGTTCGGATTAAAAAATGCAGGTGCAACTTATCAGAGATTCATGAACGCAATGTTCAGAAAATAGATCAGGCGAATCATCGAGGTCTATGTCGACAATATGCTAGTAGAAAGCCTCCGAACCCAGAACCACCTTGCGGATCTTGAAGAGACATTCCAAACGTTGCGCCGGTACAAAAATGAAGCTTAATCCGACCAAATGTGCCTTCGAAGTTTCATCTAGGAAATTCCTGGAGTTTATGGTATCTTAAAGAGGGATCAAGTCAAATCTAGAAAAGATTAAGGTAGTAGTTGAGATGCAATTCCCTCAAAACATGAAGCCGTTGCAACAACTCATCGGGCGGCTAGCAGCACTCAACAGGTTCATCTCTAGATCCATGGACAAGTGTCTTCCCTTCTTTGGAGTCTTGAAAAAGGCTTTTGCGTAGGGGAAGAGTATGAGGAAACCTTCTAAAAGCTAAAAAATTACCTGTCCAACGCGCCACTACTTAGCTGAACCTTGGAAGGCGAGCCGCTTTACCTATACCTAGCAGCATCTCCCACAGCCGTGAGCTCTACGCTTATTCGAGAAGATAGAGGAATACAGAAGCCAGTATATTACACGAGCAGGGCCTTACGGGGAGCAGAGGTTCGATATCCCCAAATAGAAAGGCTGGCGTTTGCATTTGTGACTTCGGCAAGAAGGTTAAGACCATACTTCCAAGCTCATACCATTCGAGTCCTAACAGCCTATCCGCTCAAAAAGGTACTGAATATCTCCAAAAAATGGCGGTAAAGGGGCAGGCCCTGGCAGACTTTTTGATAGAGGTCACAGACCTCCCCGACAAAGACGAATCGCCCAATTAGGCGTTCTGGGTTATTAGTGTCGATAGCCCAACAACTAAAAAACATAGCAGAGCTGGTGTGTCATAGCCACGCCCGAAGGCCAGGAGCTAGAGTACGCCATTCGAATGGGCTTCAAGACCACGAACAACGAGGCAAAATACGAAGCTGTGGCTGCAGGCCTAACGATCGCTAAAAAATTGGGATCTCAGAATGTCAAGGTATGCAATGACTCGAAAGTCATTACTGGCCAAATATAAGAAGAATATGAGGCCAAAGGCGAGCGAATGAAGCGGCACCTGGCTAAAGTAAAAAGTTTGACCACACAATTTCAAAATTTCAGTATTGAAAAGATTCCCCGAGAACAAAACGGGCAAGCCAATTGACTATCTCGGATAGGCTCCGCTTCGGAGGAACTGGACCATTCCTCAACAATGGTGTAGCTATTGCCTCAGCCACCTATTTCCGAGGGGGCGAACATTTGCGAAATACTACAGTCTCCCGAATGGGCAAACGAAATAATGTAACACCTCGATAAGGGAGAACTCCCCGATGACCGCAAAGTCGCAACAAAAATACGACTCAAGGCAGCCAAGTACACAATCATCGATGGATCGTTATACAGAAGAGGTAGCACCTTGCCGCTCCTTAGGTGCCTAAACCGGGAATAAGCTGATTATGCTCTTAGAGAAATCCACGAAGGGGTATGCGGTAGCCACTCGAGAGGACAAGTTCTCGCCCACAAGGCGGTTTAGGTTGGATATTATTGGCCGAAGATGTACCAAGAATCCATGGCAATGGTCAAACCATGCGACAAATGCCAAAAATTCGTCAACGCTTTAAAAAGCCCTCTAGAAGAATTGACCTCCATATCTTCCCCCTGGCCATTCGCCCAGTGGGGGGTAAACATAGTAGGCCCCTTGCCACAAGGGAAAGGAGGTGTAAAGTTTGTAGTAATAGCTGTTGACTACTTCATCAAATGGGCAAAAGCTGAAGCACTCGCACACATCACCTTAAAGAATATCACGCGCTTCCTGTGGCAATTGGTAGTTTGCTGCTTCGGACTCCCACACGCCCTCGTTACCGACAACAGAAAGCAATTCGACTGCCAACCATTCCAAGAATGGTGCTCAGGATGCAAGATCTGAAACTACTACTCTTCACCAGGACACCCCCAAGCAAACGGACAAGTAGAAGCCACGAACAAGACCATCCTCAAAATTCTAAAGAAAAAACTAAGGGATTGAAAGGGGGCTTAGGCAGAAGAACTTCATGAGATACAGTGGGCTTATCGCACCATGATACGCACCCCAACAGGGGATACCTTGTTCGGGCTAGCGTTCGGGATAGAAGCATTTATCCTAGTAAAAATAGGCCTAACCAACCTCCGCACACAAAAGTATGACCTCGAAGACAATCAAGAAGGGTTAAAATTGTCCCTGGATCTCCTAGAGGGAAGGAGGGACCAAGCTAAAATGGTGATTGACTCATATCGCTAGAAAATGGTTCATTACTTCAATCGAAAGGTAAGGCCAATGAAACTCGCGATTGGAGATTAGGTTTTAAGAAGAGTCACCCTGGCAACTAAACAACACTCCGATGGGAAGTTAGCACCCATGTGGGAAGGATCGAATTGGGTTATCGGATGCAACTGACTAGGGACGTACCCACTTGGAAATAAGCGAAGGAAGGAGGCTTCCCCACCCATGGAATGCAGAGCATCTAAAAAAATATTATCAGTAATACCCCTCTTGTAGCAATTCCTTTTTTGACTAATGAAAATTGCAATGTTTTGTTCTTATGCTTCCTTCTAACAGACAACCAAGGTTCTAGTCAAGCGATTCCGATCCCTTAGTGCACGAACTTGGAAAACAACCAAGGTTCTAGTCAAGGGATTCCCATCCCTTGGTGCACAAACTTGGGAAACAACCAAGGTTCTAGTCAAGAGATTCCGATCCTTTGGTGCACAAACTTAGGAGACAAAACCAAGGTTCTAGTCAAGAGATTCCGATCCCTTGGCGCACAAACTTGGGAGACAACCGATATCCTAATCAAAAGGGTCTCAATCCCTTGAAACAGGAACTCAGCAGCAACCATTCAAAAAAAAAAAAAAGAGAGGGAGGTAGCGGAAAGGGAAGCAACTCCTTATCAAAGAAAAACGATGAACTTATTCATAGTCAAAAAAGGGGCTTAGCCACCCATTACAAAAAAAAAAAAAAAAAAAAAAACAACAACAACAACAACAACAATAACAACAACAAACCACAAAGGCTACCAAGGGCTACCACAAAATCAAAAGATACTACAAAAAAGGAGAGGGGCGCTCCTAGCTCACCACCCAAATTCACGGCAAAGATTTTCCAGAGCTATGGGCAGCTTCCTCAGCAGTGCTGATATCCAAACATCAGGCAACAAATTCTCTCCCCGGATATGGGAGAGCCTCCCCTCCAAACACCCCAAAGCAAGACCCTTTTGAAAACTCCGAGCATCAACTCCATCTAGAACAACCGGATCAGGCGTGAGCACCACCTGCACTCATTCCACCCCCGCCCTAACAGTTAGAAATCCTCCCATATCAGGTGAGGCAGCAGTAGATTCATCAGACGCCGCCACTGATAAGTGTTGAATGTTACACATTCAAACTCCCTAACTCGCATATGTTAAACCTTAGTTTGTATTGTTATCTAATATTTTGTTGTGTTTTAGTGTTTTGCCTTATATTTTAGGCTTAAAGATAAATCAAGAGAAGTTGAAGTGCTGAAGAAGTGGTGAGGGATCAAGCGCCACATTTTGGGGATCGAGCGCCAGCCAGGGATCAAGTGCCCCACTCCAGGGATCGAGCGCCAGCAGCCTGGCGATCGAGCCCAATTCTAGGGATCGAGCGCTGTCGAATTTTCTAGACCTGAAAGATCTTTTGACAACATATTGACGGCTTGATGATATTTTTTGTCCAATATTGCGGCTTGCCAGACTGTTGTGGGCGCCGAAATCTATCCTCACAGCTATTCTACACCACTTGGGATCAAGATTTTTATGCTTTGACTTATCTTGTAAAAGATCTAAAGTCTCTCCCTCTCTATATATGAAAAACTGACGAGGAGGCAAAGAGTTCGGTTCTTTTTTAGTTTTTGTAACGCCCCAGTTTCTATGCAATAAAACCGTAAGCAGAAACCTCCGGTTTCCACGTGACATTACTACCTCAGAGATCAGTCTCGCAGCAGATATATTTTTTTTCTTTTAAAAACACTAGGGAACAACTAAAATTACACAATAGAGCTGACTGAAATACCTGTGGAATTAAAATACGTTGGATGTTTTAATAATACAAACATGTGCATACCAGATGCACCAAATAAAAGATAGTTGCAGTATACGCCACAGACGGCATACAGGTTGCAACATCACACTGTTTAGATATATTACAAACCATCATTAATAAAAACCAAAACATAAAATACGAAGAGACATTATACAAAATGTTGTCTCTTTTGGGATATAGCACATCCCTACAAAGTAATGCCTAATAGTCATCAAAGCTAACGAAGGGGTCTCCGCCTTCGCTACCTGCATCACAGTCTATGTAAACATGACATCATCATATTTACATAGGCAAACAAGTGAGTCTACTGCATCCCAATTTAAACAGGGTAATTGAATTATTGAACAAGCATATGACAGATATAATGAATAGGTTTTCATGCATCGTTGTGAAGGCTTTGTTTAGTCTTAATGCAGCATGAAATTACACTCAGCTCATAATGGGCCAACCCCGGATTAACGAACGTTACACCTCCCCACTTAAAACAGATTACTGGTTTGCACCTGGAACCGACTCCCAGCGTTAGTTCTTATTACCGGATTTAGGGACGACCCGAGGTCCACTGGATCAGCCCTCACACCCCTGCTACCGACCAGCTAAATGTCACATCATTACCAATCACAGAATACATAGTTGTAATGTATGAGCAGTTTATAATACATGCATATGAATAAAACAATACTGAATATAAAGGAGACAGCGTCAGCCCCAGTAAGTACTTCCATACTTACTCTTTTCTCCGCAGAATAATAGTATTCCACCACTGCCTAGCAATATTGATACACAAATAACATATATCAGTGGACCAATCAATAATAATTGGTCAGTCTTCAGGATCCTTGCTCTTAGCCTTTATTATTATCATCACTTCATTTTCTTACTTGATTTTATCCATAGTATACTCAATACTATATACAAGTCATATTTGAGTATTCTCAATATTGTCCATAATTTGTTTGAAGCATTTAACTTATGAAATCCCACATAAGTGAGGACAGTTCATAAGGATCCCGTTGACAATAATGTAAATCATCCAATATTGCACTCGAATACCCCACGAAGTAAGGGCATAATTCGAGGTAAGTATTTAAACAAACAAGAGTTAATACTGCATAAATGTCCCCACTATTAGTAAGGGCTTATTTATGAATTTTATATGTACAGTATTGAAAGAATCTCTTATAGTCAATTCTCACTCAACTTCATGCTTATACCGCCGAAGGCAGGGCAGGGCCACCATAACGTTTAAGCATGAGATTAGTGTTATCCACTATAAGATTAAAAATAAAACACCAACAAAACAATATATAGGTTGATTTTAAGCCTTTTTCATTTTCCTTTAAAACAAGCTCCGCTTGCTTCCATATTTTAGTCTTTTGAGCACTTTTGGATCCTTGAACTAAACCAATAACAACACACATCATAAACATATATTAGATACATCAAATAATAGCAAAGAAAGCCATCAAAACCAGTTAGCATAAAAATACTCTATAGAGGCCGAATGGGTGTAGGATGAGTTCTTGGTGTTTCTCATGATCCAAAGCCCAAAGATCAATGGAAACATGATACAAAATGATTTTAGAACCCTCCTAAGTGATCATACACAGCCCATGAAAACAGGTTGTGAAAAACCACAAAAATTCCCCAACACCTCTATTGACCCGGTTTTGAAGCTGTTTGAGGAGATGAAGCTTTCATACCTCAAATGGACTCCAAAATGAATTCTAAAGGTTGGGTTATCTTCTGGACACCTCAAGCAAGGTTGTGTATAAATTCTGGACAGTTTGGAGAAGAATTACTCAAAAACCCCCTAGTGCCGTCTGAGGAGGGTGTGAGTGAGGATGAATGAGGGATTTTTCTGTTTTTTGGGTCGAAGAACTGAATGATTTCGGTGCTGGTGCTCTTCTCTCATTTATAGGAGAGGCCAAGCTTCTAGATGGCCAGCATGCACGTTCAAAACAGCCTAGGTCCATTGGAACATCATCCTTTCATGCAAGTTCCCAAAATGCCCTCAAAAGTCAAGATCTTTTCATGCCTTTTTTGTCTTTTTGTCTATCTTCCAGCAACCTCTCCCACTGCCAAGTGTCAATACCCTAGGCTTCCAAATCAGCTATGAGCGGCCCTACTCAGTGAGTTTACCAGTTTAAGCTAAATTCGACAGTGGTTGAAGGTTTTAAGGCTCGGTTTTCTAGCCATAAAGTTAACTGCCTCGGAATTGAATCCGATTTCACCAAAACAAAGTAAAACCATTAGTATACTAAATAGAGTCCATTTATGATATAAAAATCAAAATGGTGAAACTCCTTTTAGAAATAAGGCCCGGGTCAAAAGTGCCACGTAAGCGATGAATAGTCATCTTTATGCTTAAAAAGGTCAACGGATTGACTTTATTGAAAATCTACTATGTTGTAGAGGGTTTCGATACAAGCACAACGGGCTTCATTTTGAGTAAAAATGAGTCGTTTGACCCAGTTTTTGATACTTACAAGATTGTCGTCAGAAAACAGTCCTGTTCTAAAGATTCTAAAGGTTTTGATACTAGAAATCTCTTAAACTTCATGCACGTCTCTAAAACCATTATCATAGCGCTAAATGATAACGTTTCCACAACATAAATCATTTAGTTTAATAATATGCTTAAGAGATTAAAAATTCCTCGGGTGTTCACATCCCACCCACCTTATAGGAATTTCGCCGCGAAATTAAAGTCCTAAAAATTCATAGCTCATCTCAAATCAGCTACTCAGATTTTATCAGCATCGAAATTCTAACGGCGAAAGTATCTAAGGAATGAGAAGGGTACAAGAAAATAATGTATTTTCCTTTGTATCAATCATCTCAATATTTACCTAAGCACCAGGTTTTGTACAATACCATAATCTATTTAAAAAAAATATAGTACATACATACCAATTTAGAACAAATGTGGGTATTTGTCCTTCATTTCTCGTTCTAGCTCCCACGACGCTTCTTCTATGTCGTGATTACGCCATAGGACTTTAACAAGCGGTATCGTCTTCGTTCGGAGTTGTTGCTCTTTTCGGTCAAGAATTTGCACCGGCATTTCCTCGTATTTCAGATTGGTTTGAATCTGAAGAGGTTCGAAGTCTACCACGTGAAGCGGATCATGCACATATTTCCTAAGTGTAGACACGTGGAAAACGTCATGAATACCTGACAAGCTTGGCGGTAGGTTGACCTTGTATGCTACGGGTCCCACGAGCTCGGTTATCTCGAATGGTCCAACATATCTCGGGCTTAACTTTCCTTTCTTCCCGAAACGCATCACACCTTTCATTGGTGATACTCTTAAGAATACCTGGTCACCGACTTCGAACTTTAACTCGC
>FXXK01000455.1:190408-374979 GCA_900184695.1 Betula pendula
GATCGTTTCTTTTGTTCGTAAGCCGCAGACGTCTCACGCATGCCTCTCTCTGCAATTGATGCTACGTCAACTAGCCTGACATAGTCCTTGATTTCAAGACACATCACTCTCTCTTTGATGCGCGGGTTGAGGCCGTTCTCGAAGCGTTCAGCTTTAGATTCCTCATCAGGGATTAGGTTCGTAGCAAACCTTGCTAGCTCCATGAACTTAGCGGAGTATTGCTCCACAGTCATAGCTCCTTGCACCAGGTTCTGAAATTCGATGGCTCGGAGTTGACGTTGAGCACGTGGAAAGAAACGCCGATTAAATTCTTCTACGAATTGTACCCAAGAAATGTAATCCCCGGGTGCCATGCCTATTTCCAGCAATTCTTTACGGGACTTCCACCATCGACCCGCCTCAGCAGTGAGTTTTAGCGCCACGTATCTCACTTTCTGTTCGTCAGTGCAACCAAGAGTCTCAAACAACAGTTGGATGTCTGTTATCCAAGCCTCGGCTACTAAGGGTCCTTGTGCCCCATCAAAGAGACGAAACTGTTGACCTGAGAAATCACGCAAGGTACACCCAACCTGATTCCTTCTATCATAAACCGGGATACGGTCAACAACTTCGGCAAAGTGCCTATTTGTGTCAACCATGAATTGAGCCAAAGTGGGATGTATCCCCTCATTATAGGGTGGAGGAGGTGGAGGTGGTCCGTCATTGTTTTCGTGGTGAGGTACCTCATTTTCCTCATTAACACTAGGTCGGCGTCTAGGCGGCATGTTTCTGTTTCAAGCAACACACTCATCAAATAAGGATTAATACCTATTCTCGCATAGAAATATCATAGAGTTGTTCTGACAAGCCTTAGATGTCTTAAATAATTACACATCACACGAATATACAGACATTTAAATAAGGGCCCCAGCAGACTCCTACTATGAAGTCGCCCTTTTTCTAATACAACCGCATGTTATAATCTCATCTAGCTGGCCCCTTTCCCTTTATGTGGTGCTATACTAGTCGAGTCATCGCTAATTGAATGTTCAGAAACTGAATATGAATGTTCAGAAACTGAATATGAATGTTCAGAAACTGAATATGAATTTTCAGGAACTGAATATTCATTATTGGTGCCCAAAGAGACGAAGGTCAGATTCGGATCTGGAGTTCTAGCATCCGAATTCCGTTGTGGATCATATTGAACCTCAACCGAATTGGACTCTACCTCAGATTCGATATTATTGTTCCAGATAGCCCATTCTGCAGACGTCTCGTGAGATGTCGCTTTAGTTGGGACTAGTCTAGGAAGTCCTTGTATCTGATCTATCGCTTTAGTAAGTTCATCCCTCTGTTTCCTTAATTGAAGCAGCTTCCCGAAAGATCCTCCCCTTCGTTTTGGTCGCTTAGACTTATTTTTAGCTGCCGTTTCAGCCCCTTTTTGGTTCCTAGACGTAGCACTCACCGAATGACTATCGCTGCTTCCCGACATTCTGCCACAAATATAAGTTAGTAATCGACTAGTATTTATTACAAAGTAAACAAAGTTTTCTTTAATAAATACATGGATTTTAACCTCTAGTAGCTCTTTGTGTAAGGTACTAACATAGGTATGGTCTTAATCAAACTGCAACTCATCCAAGTCGCAATTTTAATACTAAGTTGTATCCCAATTCCAAGGTAAGTAAATACCAAAGAGCAAAATAGCAAAATGTAACTTACTTAACTTACATGACACTAAAATCTGACTGGTGCCGCAGCCAGCAGACAGTGCTCTGATACCAGAACTGTAACGCCCCAGTTTCTATGCAATAAAACCGTAAGGCAGAAACTCCGTTTTCCACGTGACATTACTACCTCAGAGATCAGTCTCGCAGCGGATATATTTTTTTCTTTTAAAAACACTAGGGAACAACAAAATTACACAATAGAGCTGACTGAATACTCGTGAATTAAAATACGTTTGGATGTTTTAATAATACAAACATGTGCATACCAGATGCACCAAATAAAAAGATAGTTGCAGTATACGCCACAGACGGCATACAGTTGCAACATCAACACTGTTTAGATATATTACAAACCATCATTATAAAAACCAAAACATAAAATACGAAGAGACATTATAACAAAATGTTGTCTCTTTTGGATATAGCACATCCGACCCAAAGTAATGCCTAATAGTCATCAAAGCTAACGAAGGGGTCTCCTCCGCCTTCGCTACCTGCATCACGTCTATGTAAACATGACATCATCATTATTTACATAGGCAAACAAGTGAGTCTTACTGCATCCCAATTTAAACAGGTAATTGAATTATTGAAACAAGCATATGACAGATAATAAGAATAGGTTTTCATGCAATCGTTGTGAAGGCTTTGTTTAGTCTTAATGCCAGCATGAAATTACACTCAGCTCCATAATGGGCCAACCCCGGATTAACGAACGTTACACCTCCCCCACTTAAAACAGATTACTGGTTTGCACCTGGAACCGACTCCAGCGTTAGTTCTTATTACCGGATTTAGGGACGACCCGAGGTCCACTGGATCAGCCCTCACACCCCTGCTACCGACCAGCTAAATGTCACATCCATTACCAATTCACAGAATACATATTGTAATGGTATGAGCAGTTTATAATACATGCATATGAATAAAAATACTGAATATAAAAGAAGACAGCGTCAGCCCCAGTAAGTACTTCCATACTTACTCTTTTTCTCCGCAGAATAATAGTATTCCACCACTGCCTAGCAATATTGATACACAAATAACATATATCAGTGACCAATCAATAATAATTGGTCAGTCTTCAGGATCCTTGCTCTTAGCTTTATTATTATCCATCACTTCATTTTCATTACTTGATTTTATCATACGTATACTCATACATATATACAAGTCATATTTGTGAGTATTCTCACATATTGTCCATAATTTGTTTGAAGCATTTAACTTATGAAATCCCACATAAGTGAGGACATGTCATAAGGATCCCGTTGACAATATGTAAATCATCCAATATTGCACTCGAATACCCCACCGAAGTAAGGGCTAAATTCGAGGTAAGTATTTAAACAAACAAGAGTTAATACTGCATAAATGTCCCCACTATTAGTAAGGGCTTATTTATGAGTTATATGTACAGTATTGAAAAAGAATCTTATAGTCAATTCTCACTCAACTTCATGCTTATACCGCCGAAGGGCAGGGCAGGGCACCATAACGTTTAAGCATGAGATTGAGTGTTATCCACTATAAGATAAAAATAACAACCAACAAAACAATATATAGGTTGATTTTAAGCCTTTTTCATTTTCCTTTAAAACAAGCTCCGCTTGCTTCCATATTTTAGTCTTTTGAGCACTTTTGGATCCTTGAACTAAACCAATAACAAACCACACATCAAACATATATTAGATACATCAAATAATAGCAAAGAAAGCCATCAAAACCAGTTAGCATAAAAATACCTATAGAGGCCGAATGGGTGTAGGTGAGTTCTTGGTGTTTTCTCATGATTCCAAAGCCCAAAGATCAATGGAAACATGATACAAAATGATTTTAGAACCCTCCTAAGTGATCATACACAGCCCATGAAAACAGGTTGTGAAAAACCACAAAAATTCCCCAACACCCCTCTATTGACCCGGTTTTTGAAGCTGTTTGAGGAGGATGAAGCTTTCATACCTCAAAATGGACTCCAAAATGACTTCTAAAGGTTGGGTTAGCTTCTGGACACCTCAAGCAAGGTTGTGTATAAATTCTGGACAGTTTGGAGAAGAATTACTCAAAAACCCCTAGGTGCCGTGAGAGGGTGTGAGTGAGATGAATGAGGGATTTTTCTGTTTTTGGGTGCAAGAACTGAATGATTTCGGTGCTGGGGCTCTTTCTCTCATTTATAGGAGAGGCCAAGGCTTCTAGATGGCCAGCATGCACGTTCAAAACAGCCTAGGCCATTGGAACATCATCCTTTCATGCAAGTTACCAAAAATGCCTCCAAAAGTCAAGATCTTTTCATGCCTTTTTTGTCTTTTTGTTCTATCTTCCAGCAACCTCTCCCACTGCCAAGTGTCAATACCTTAGGCTTCCAAATCAGCTATGAGCCGGCCCTACTCAGTGAGTTTAGCAGTTTAAAGCTAAATTCGACAGTTGAAGGTTTTAAGGCTCGGTTTTTAGGCCATAAAGTTAACTGCCTCGGAATTGAATTCCGATTTCACCAAACCAAAGTAAAAACATTATATATACTAAATAGAGTCCATTTATGATATAAAAATCAAAATGGTGAAACTCCATTTTAGAAATAAGGCCCGGGTCAAAAGTGCCACGTAAGCGATGAATAGCATCTTTATGCTTAAAAAGGTCAACGGATTGATTTTTATTTTGAAAATCTACTATGTCGCGTAGAGGTTTCGATACAAGCACAACAGGGTTCATTTTGAGTAAAACTGAGTTCGTTTGACCCAGTTTTTGATACTTACAAGATTGGTCGTCAGAAAACGATCCTGTTCTAAAGAGATTCTAAAGGGTTTTGACTAGAAATCTCTTAAACTTCATGCACGTCTCTAAAACCATTATCATAGCTAAATGATAACGTTTCCACAACATAAATCATTTAGTTTAATAATATGCTTAAGAGATTAAAAATTCCTCCGGTGTCACAGTTTTCTTATTATTTTAACTTAGTTTTCATTTATTTCTTCTCTGGACAGTGGGTAGACTCGATCCATAGCACTAAATTTCCTTAGGAAATGGTTTTCTTCAATCTTATGGAGATTCCCAAATCCTTTATGAGGAACTAAACTCTTTGTAGGGTTTGATGTAGCTTTATCCAAAGTGCTATGGATTGATTGTATTTAGCTAGGATTTTATGCATTTGGTATAATGATTGTAAAGCCTAAGGATTGATCTTCATGTTATACCATTTGAGATGAACATCTTTTTCTTGTCTTTGAGAAATTCTTTGTAGTCTTGAATGAATTCTATGTTTTCATTGTCTTTGATTAAGGAAACATAGGCTTTGCAATGGTGCTTTTAACATGATTTTATGTGAGTTTGATAGGATATGCTAGAGACCACGATATAATCTACACTTAGATTAACTTAGAATAGGTGGAAAGTGTAGTGGAAACCTATGATATTTTATGCTTTCTTCATTGAATTATGTAGGCTATTAGGAGATTCTATATTGCATGCTAGTAAAACGAGTTATATCACATGTAGGGTGTTAGGTGAGTGACTAGCGCAAAGCTATGATGTTTTATTATTCACTCTTAGTAGTATTTTCATGTGGAGTATGTTGTAAGGATTGACAACCTTTACACACGCATATTATACTTTTGCTTGAGATCCATGCTAGATACGGTTTACTTGTAGTATTCGGATTGAGTGAAATCAATTCCCTATACTCTTCCCACTACCAATATCTTAATTTGTTTGCTTTAGTTTAAGTCTTTGTAGTTTAGTTTTTAGTTTAAAAAATCCAAAAACATTCTTTTCTTATGAGTTGAAGTAGATGCAATTTTAGGAATTTTGTTGCTACACAACCCTCACAATCCCTGCGGATTGATACCCTCTTTTTAGAACTATCCTGCAAATGTGTGATCTATAGTGAGTGGTTATATAAGCTGTGCGCTCGCGCGTATCAACCACCTCCACAACATCTTTGCCATTCACGGCCTCCTCCCCTCCCGCCTCTCCGGGATGGGGAGCGAGACCATCATTATGAGGGGGGAATGGATGGTCATCCTCATCAGCCTCCAAGCCACTAGAAAGACCAAGAGGAGCAACATCGACATAGTCATCCAATACCTCAAAAGGACCAAAAACAACCGAAGAATGAGCCCCAGCCAAGCGACCTCGACCTAGTAAGCGGTTACTCTGGTGAGAACCCGAAGGAGCACAAGAAACAAGACCCCTGCAAATTCTCCCTAGCAAGCCACCGTCCATAATATCAAAAAAGCAAAAAATAACTAACGAGCAGGAAAAAAAAAAAGAATGCCACCCAAAAAGAGGTTTATATAGAAGGACGCGACAAGAGCATTTATGAAGCATCGCCAAAAAATCAATGCACGCATTGAAGATGCCCCCTAGATTCCAAAGAAATAGTCATAAATATCTCTAATGACAACGTGCCACTTAAACATCTCAAAAAAATCAGGCGAGTTAACGAAAACTTTATCCCTTGCATTACTTAGCAACATCATTTGGAAATAGAAAGCGTATTTGACAGTCATCAATTCAAAAAATCATTACAAAGAAAACAAAAGAAATAAATGCATATAAGACAAAATGTCAAAAGCAACCCTACATCTATCCTACAGATTCTATTCACCTCCATCGCCAGCCGAGGCTTCTCCGCTAGCATCTGGAGCAGGAATATCCCCGACGATGTCCAAGTGAGGAACATCTGGCAAGTCCTCTCTACCAATTTGGGCAAGCTCTTCCATGGTTCTTGGATCCATTTGAACCTCTCCAACGGAAATACTGGCTACTCAATCCTTCAGAGGAGGATCCTTGGCCATCGCTTGTAGAATACAGAACCCCTAAAGATAGCCCGAACTCTAGGCCCGATTCCTGACACGGAACACATAGGCCAGTTGTCCAAAGCACTTTCTAGCCTTAGACTTATACATCTTGTACGCCTCCCACGCCTGCCTGAGCTTCTCTTCAGAATGAGTTAGCTTACTCCTAAGGAGAGTAATCGTGCTTGGCGCACTACTTAAATCAGCTTCTAAAGCATGAATCTTCCCCTTAAAAACATCGCGGAAACCCTCAGCCCTGGTAAGCTTTGCCAAGATCATCGTTCGTTCGATGTCATAATGGAAGGCCTCGTCTTCCTGTTTCTCAACCATAGCTTTTAGCTCATTCGAGCATGCTGTAAGTCTCTTTTCGCCTTCTCTTGCCCTCTCAACTTCAACTATAAGGATATCATTTGAAGCTTCATTCTCGGCCAGCGTAGCCTCCTTGTCAGAAAGGGTAGACTCTAGAACTTGAATTTTGCAGTCCACCGCTTCCAAAGAAGCTCGAAGATCGTCGAAATCAGCGGCTTTCATTTTCTAAAAACCCCTGCCTCTGAGAAGCCTCCAATAGCTCTCAATCCCGTTCTTTGAGTTTCTTAATCAGCTCGGAATTTTCTCTTTCCAGAGTAGCAAACCTCGAACAAGGGAAAAGGGTCAAAACGAGACTTGCGGGATTTGAAAAAATTTGATAAAGATTTCACTGCTTTCATAGCGGCCTACATAAATACAAACATACATACATATATATATACGGATCAAAAAAAAAAGGGGGAAAGAGAGAAAGAGAAGAAAGGAGTAATTTGGGAGATAACAGAGAAAAGACACTCACCACCAGTTGGCGACAAACAAGCATTTCGGCCATCCTAACTAGAGAAACAGTACGGACCTCTCAGAAAAACCCTTTGGCATCATGTTTTCAAGAGATTCGATAGGATCCTCCTTCAGACCCGCCTTCTCCCACCATGCTAGGTCTTCTAAAACTTCAACTTCATAGACATCATGATCACGTTGCAAAGGACCTCCGGATTCATCCCTTTGGGACTCATCTGCAAGATGTGGGGCTTGATCTTCAAACAGATCGTCGATCGCACGCATCTTAGAAACCGATTGAACTTCAATCAATACAAGTTCAACGGCAAAAGACCGATCACCCCTCCTAATTAGTTGATCGCTTTCTGAAAGGTCACATCCCCTAACAACCTGAGCAGGCTTTTTCCCAATCATAGTTTGGGGGTTGGGGGGATCACCACTTTCAGCCAGCTGCCCGTCCTTGGAAGGATCAGGTTCAACAACTTCAACATGAATAGACCTTTCCTCCGCTACAAAAGTACCTACAACTGACGACGCCAACTCCTCAACCTCAACCTCTGTCGTAATAAAGGGTACGACGGCCCCAACAATATCAAGCATGACGACCTTAGGAACCATCTGAACACTTTTCTGCAGACTTGGAGAGGGCGACACACATTCTTGGGAAGACAATGATCACCGGCTTTGGCATACACTTTATTGCGAGAACGCCTTTAAAGAGCGTCTAAGAATCAATCTAAGCTGGAGCCTTCGCCCCAAAAGAACAGTCAGTATCCTCTGAACTACTCGCCAGCTTCCCCTTTTTTTCTCCAGGAAGCCTAATCAAAAGGAGCTCCTCTACAGAATCTTCATCGGAATCGGCAACAAAGGTCACCTCAGGCTCTTTTAGGTCAAAAAGCTTCAACGATTTTTTATTGGTCTCCGTTAACTTCCTAAACCCTTTAGTCGGAGCGATCAGTTGTGAAACCCTAGGCAGCTCAGTCATGAAGCTGTAAGGGCCACTTAGGAACTCCGCCATTCTGGAAGGCTCGAGGTAGTGATCCATTTCCTTATCGAACTGTGCCATCCATTGTTTTACCGATTCCACCCTCTTCTCCTTTCTGGGGGATAAAACAGGCACCTCAAGGGCGATTGCCTTTATCTCCCCCCATTTGCGAGGGACCCTATCGCTAGGAAGCATTCCCCATAGAACCTCAAGGAATTCCCATCCAAGTCCAGAAACAAAGAAAAAAGTGGACACACTGCGTTCCAAACCGGTCCACTTGACGGGCTTCTTGACAAACGTCCCTTTCCGGCTCTAAAAAGTCCAAGCATCACCATACCTAGTTGGGCGGTATAAGAAAAGAAATTCTCTAGTAGATAAGGAAGAGCCTTTTCCCAACGCCATTAGCAAGATGACAGTGCAAGCCAACATGAATCGCCACGCATTGGGAAGAAACTGAAGAGGAGCTAACCATAACTCACAAAGCAGTTCCCGAATCACCGGCAAAAGGGGAAGACGGACACTGGTCTTAAATATACCTTCAAGAACACAAACTTCGTTGTCTCGATCATGGGCCATGGCTCCTTCATCACTGCCAGGAATCCAAATAGAAACAACGCTAGGAATGGAGTACTCCGTCCTAAGTCGATCAATATCACCCTCTTTCAAAACAGATCGCCATTCTTCATGTCTCACGACAGGTTTGGTAGATTTCCCCATCAAAAGGAATATGAAGGGATTAGATCGGGGCAAAAAAGAGATCAATCAACAACAGATAGCAAAAGGAACAAGAGAGGTCGGAACAATCAATTCAAAAAATAAAATAAGAGAAGCATGGTGGGTGATCGAGTATATCGTATGGATGTTGGAACTATTGTCCAAAACTCCAATTGATCATAAAGATATTTTAGATGTGATGAATATTGTTGATTATTCCCTGATTTGATTATTGAGCTTTGGGCATACTTATTATTGTTTTATATAGCATATATGGGGTTTTATATATTTACCGGTTATATGCAGTCCCAAAGTTGCATTGAATTTGATTATAGTGTGAAGCAATGATATTGGTCACACAAAAGACCATAGTCAAAAGTCCCTTGTAACTTATTAAAGTGTTGTTCGTAGTCGTAAGTGGAATCGAGAATTCCACCTAGACTATAACATGTCAACTTAGGGATTTGTCTTAATCTAGTGAAGCAATGTGAGTTTAGGTTGACATTGTTGGTGTTATAGCAAGGTATGCTTATATAAGGCTATGCACTGAATAGGACCGCGTGAGCCATCATTCCTATAATGACTGTCATAGAAAATGATGAGCGTGCACGACGACTTATGAATATTACTCTAAATCCTGAGAAGATTGTGAACCAGATGTCAAGTGGTGATTGATAAGTGCTGAATGTTATACATTCAAGCCCCTTAACTCGCATGTGTTATACCTTAGTCTGTGTTATTATTTAATATTTTTGTTGTGTTTAGTGTTGTCTTATTTTTAGGTCCTAAATGGAAATACATGCAAATCTTAAACATTGAGCCTAAGAGACAACAAAGGAAAGCTGAGGAGCTGAGGAGAAGCCCTGGGATCGATCGCAGCAAGGTATCGATCGTACCATCTGGGGATCAATCGTAGCCTGGGATCGATCGTAGAAAGCAGGGATCGATCCCCATTGGAGCTTCCCGAACGTGAACAGCTGTTTGACAGCTAATAGCGGTGGGGATCTTTCTTGGTCCAAAGTTGCAGCTTGCCAGCACATTGTGGGCGCCGAAATCACTTCTCAGATGACTCCCAACAGCTGGATCCTTAGATTTTTGGCTTGATCTTTCCTTAAGAAAGATCAAGCCTCCTTTTTTTATATAGTGTATTTTGAGTCCGAGAATGGACAGTAGCTTAGCTTATGTAACACCCCGGTCCCATATTGGGAAAATGAGAAATAGACCACATAGAGTGGGTGGTTTATAAAGAGAGTCATGAGTGTTGAGTCCCACATCGCTTAGTTACTAAGTGAAACTAGACTTTATAAGTGATTCTAGGAAAACTCCAAAATTTACTAGTCATTTTGGGGTGATAGCGCAGATGTGGCTAGCGCTTTTCCCTGAGTCGTTACAAATGGTATCAGAGCCACCTAGTAACGCCAGGCCATATGGTATTGAAACACTGCATGACGTGGCCCTGACGAGGACGTCAGAAGTTTAAGAGGGAGAGTTTTTGTTAACCACCCCGGTCCCATATTGGGAAGAAGAGAAATAACCCACATAGAATGGGTAATTTATAAAGAGAGTCATGAGTGTTGAGTCCCACATCGCCTAGTTACTAGGTGAAACTGGGCTTTATAAGTGATTCTAAGGAAACTCCAAAATTGACTAGTTCTTTTGGGTTATAGCGCAGATGTGGCTAGCGCTTTTCCCTGGGTCGTTACAAATGGTATCAGAGCCACCTAGTAACGCCAGGCCATGTGGTACTGGAGCACTGCATGACGTGGCCCTGACGAGGACGTCAAGAGTTTAAGAGGGGGAGTTTGTAACACCCCGGTCCCATATTGGAAAAATGAGAAATAGACCACATAGAGTGGGTGGTTTATAAAGAGAGTCATGAGTGTTGAGTCCCACATCGCCTAGTTACTAAGTAAAACTGGGCTTTATAAGTAATTCTAGGGAAACTCCAAAATTGACTAGTCATTTTGGGGTGATAGCACAGATGTGGCTAGCGCTTTTCCCTGAGTCGTTACAGCTTAGTTTTCATTCCAGAATTGTTTTAGCTTTGTTTTTATTTCTGGACAGTAGGTGGAACTCATCTCATAGTACTTGGTTTCCTTAAGAAGTGGTTCTCTCCAATTCAATGGAGATTCCCATTTTCTTCATGAGGAACTAAACCTTTTATAAGGTTTTGATGGAATTCATTCCAAGTACTATGGGGTGATCATGTTTAGCTAGGATCTTACTCATTTGGTATAATGATTGTGTAGCCAAAGATGTTGTTCTTCATGTGATATCCATTTGAGTAATATTACCTTTTCTTGTCTATGAGAAAGTGTGTTGCTTGATTGATTACTTAGGCTTTACAATGGTACTTTTTGACATGTTTTATGAGGGTTTGATGGGGTATGCTAGGGACTACGATTCAATCCACATGTAGTTTAATTTAGTTAAGTGGAAAGTTTAGTGGAAACCTAAGATGCTCCATACTTTTCCCATGAATTGTGTAAGCTTTGAGAGGGGTTTATATTGCATGCTAGGGAGCTTTGATTATCTCACATTTAGATTAGTAGGTGAGTGGTTAGAGTGTTACTATGATGTCTTATTATTCCCTTTAAAAAGGACTTTCATGAAGAGTGGTTGCAAGGGTTGACACCCTTTGCACTCTCACTTTATACCTTTGACAAAAGATCCATGCTAGATGTTGTTCTCTTGTAGTATGAGGAATGGATGAAGTCAATCCCTTATACTCTCCCTATTCCCTTTATCTTTAATTAATTGTTGTAGTTTATGTTGAGTAGTGGTTAAAGAATATCAAAATTCTTGTTTTTGATAAGTTGAGTTAGAAGTGATCTTGGGAATTTCATAGCATAACAACCAATACAATCTCTGCGGATCGATACCCTCCCTTAGAGCTATCCTACAAGGATTTGATCTAACACGAGTGATTTTATAAATTTAAAAATCGTGCGCATTCGTTCGTATCAGTGATTGCTTTTATGTATCTCGGTGAGATCAAATCAATGGTCATACATACTTTGTACATTGGGCAACATCATGTAGCATTGTGGCAGATCACTCTTCAAGAAGGAGTCCAAGTCCTTTGTAGGTAAACAAAGAGATAAGGAAATTCTCCTTGTTTTAGGATCAATAAGAATGTTATCCTGTGTCTCGAGCCAGAGCGTTTTCAGTGATATTTAATTGAAACTGTGTACAAGGATGAGTTTAATCTCACAAGTTACATTGGGATAAATTATGAGGTTTGGATTCGGGTACTCAAGGAAAAAGATGTGGTGAACTAAGTGACAGTTATTCATCTTTGGTTCAACCACGGAATATATTCCATAGAGGGGTAATATGCTAAAGTACATCATAAAGGATTAATTTTTTATTGCAAAATATGATTTAGAGTTCAATCACATTTATTTAGTGGAATTATTTGTGATTTTTGATCAAGGTGATGAGTCATTGGATGACAAGATTTCAAGGGACTAAAGTAGTTAAATATATTTTCCTTCCAAGTCTCTTCTTGAGCTGTTGTAAATTGACTAAGTGATTATGAGTTTCAGTTATTTATTTATTTATTAATTGCATGTGTTTTTATTTAAATAAGACATGGGCCAAAAATTAATATTTATATTAATTTGGTTTATTTTATTTATTTAAACATGGGTTAGAGAATTTATTTCTCAAGGGTCATTAGTTTGGAGGAGTTTGGGCTAAGGAATTAATTCCTAGAACACAATCCATAGAAAAAGCATTAGGCCTGCAGGATAAAACCAAGGGGTCCAAGCAGTCATGAGAGAGACTGGGCTAGGGTTAAAACCCTAGCCCTAGGCTCATGGGGAGCATAATGCTCCCCATGGCCGGTGGCTACTAGGGGATTTAATCCCTTTGTGGCCATGAGCCCTAGTGCCACACAAGGGGAATTAATTTCCCTTGTGTCTGTAATTAATTATTTATTTAAATTAATTACGGGGTTCTAGAACTCTCTCTTTACCTCTTCTCCAAGCAAACCTGCAGTTATAAATAGAAGCTCAAGTTAGAAGTAGAAAAACACCCCAATACACTGAATGGAAATCTACTTCCATTACTACAAGTTCATCTCTTAGAATACAAGTTTTCTACAAATTATACACAATAAGCATTGAGGTATTAAGTGAGTGATTTTTGTAAAAGAGAAATGTTATTATCTTGTTTGAAGTTGTGAGTCCACACTCACTGTCATGTTCAGCCATCAAGAAGAAGATTTGGATTTATGAAGAACATTATTGTTCATGTTCATCATGTTCTTCGCGCTCTTCATCAACTTTGAATATCATCAACAACAAATATGCAAAGATGAATTCAAATAGCCCTATATGCCTAAGGAGAGGCCGACATGATTTGTAAGTAAATCTTATTTATGTTTTACTTTAATCTTGTGAAAATCAAAAGCATGCTTTCTCTTGAAGTTAATTGTGATCCTAGATCAGTTAGATCTATTTAAAAAAATTTGTTATGTTTCCACCGTGCTATACCATGTTTCTTGTTAACATGGAGCATGGAGCATGATCCCTAACCATGGAGATCAAAAAATGAAGTAAAAAGGGGGCAACCCTTCTTGAGAAACGCGTTTTCCTTTATGACCACAAATAAGAGACTCGATATCTCGAAAGCTCGAAATTCAAAAAAAAAAAATGCCTTCATCTTCCCCCTCACATCAGAAGAAGCGATTTGGGGGGTAATTGTTGGGGAATAAAACAAGCTTCGGGCTTGGCGTCGAAAGCCCAAAAGAGTTCGGAAATGGCCCAAGGCCCATAAGGCCTTTCGAGGCCCAGCCTTCGGTACAAGCTTACAAGTGTGAATTAGGTTAATCAAGTTCTACTGGAGGGACCCTCCGTGAGTAGACCGCGCCGAACTTGGGAAGCGTGAGCTGAAAACCCAAACTACAAGCTACCACAAAGTCATGATCCTTGAAGAAAAACACACCTCAGAAGAGAGGGGCATTTATTGGAAGCATGATCCGCACCACACCTCAAAGGCTAACTTGTGGTGGCCCACCTAATCCTGAAAAGTGCAAAAACCGTCATAAGGAGACTATAAGCTGCGTTTCAACAGGATCTAGGTGTCTAAGTCATATTAATGTGACAAACATCAACAGCAAGCATGGTATAAAGGTAATCTTGGAAGTGACCATTGAAGTAAATAGGGCCTACTCAAGAATAAGTGGTCCACGATATCGCTGACGGAAAGATAGTCTAGGGACTTGTGAAGACCCCATCGATACTTAGCAAAGGAGAATGGTATAAGAAGAGAGGACACTTCGGCAAAAAGGTAATGAGCAATTCATTGAGCATTTATCAATAAGAAAAACCATTTAAAAGATTATTCCAAGATATCTGATTTAAGCATCGGAGCTATCCCCCACCGGCCCACTCCGGCAAGCTTTGAACTTATCTTTCTTCCCTTTTCAGGATATCGAAGTTCCAGACTAGAAACTGTCCCAACAATACCTATATATATAATCTATATACTTAATTATTGTATCTAAATATGATTAAGAATATTTAGATACTTAGAATCTTAAATCACACTTAATCATTGTATTAGTATCAATTTATATACTTATATGACATTATGTAACTATAATTTACACTTATAGCTTCTTTTTTGTATATATATATATATGACTATTATTACTTAATAATTAATAACTATATAACATATTTTTTTAATATAAAATATATATATATATATATAATATATATATATATATATATATATATATATATTATATATAATATATATTATATATATAATATATTATATATAATATATATAATATATATATATACGAGTTGACCGAGTTTATATGAGTTTATATCGTTTAATAATCGAGCCTAATTTTGTGTTCATAAACGACTCATTTAATAATCAAATCAAACACGAGTCGAGTTTAGTCGAACCAACTCCGAGTATGTTCAAAAGTAGCTTTTACACCCTTAAGCATGACCTTGTGTCATAGCCTCATAGGCTACTATCATAGGGGCAAGGCCCTGTGGTCTAGTTTATTTTATATTTAGCCATTGGATCTAAGAGGTCAATTGAGTGACCATCGCAGCCATGTATGCATGGTGGTCACAACCATACAGCATTGTTAGCAGCATAGGCCACCCAGGATCGGACCTGGTCGGGCTGTTTTATGATAATCTCTAGTTTGTGCACATCAAGGTACTGGTGTTGTACTAGTGGTTCTTTTGAGAATGCCCAAACTCTATCTGAAAGGGGTAAGGATCCGAATAAACCATATGGAGTTGAGTTGTGATGGTATGATAAGAATTTATCATGTACTTGTATTTATATTGCATTTCATACTTTTTATTTATATCAACTACTTTACACAATGATCTATTTCAATGTGGAAAAACCTTTTTACAAAACTATGAGTTCACAAAATGGATAATTACCTTACTTGTAATTTTACTTCACTAAGTTGTGGACTTACACTTGATTTTTCTTTCTACCTATGAAGCACAATTGTCTTTTGCAGTTAGTCAGCAACTAGATGGTGAGCCATGTAAGATGATATCTACTTGTGGTTGTAGAGCATGTGGGATAGCGATGATAACACCCATAGCGAAATGATCGAGATTCTTTAATTGATTTATCTTATTAAGAGTAGACCATAATATTTGATGTTTATTTGGAATTTTTTTTATATGTTTGGAGTTTTCTTTACTTATTGATGATTTGATGTTATTTTGAGAATTGTAACGCTTTGGTTTTTAAGTTATCTCTTGGGAGATTTAGTATTTGCACTGGATATTGAATGATTAATAGAATTATTTAGATATACTATTTTGTATTAAGTTACAATTATTTCCACTGTTTATTTTATATAGAGTTAACTAGTTAGATAGATCCATTGGGACTTTTTTACGTTGTAAATAGGTCTTGGGAGGTGCGTCGAGTTAACTACAGGTTCGTTAATTCTCGAGGGTGTTACATATGGTATTAGAGAAAGGTTAACTCCATAGACTTTGTGATTAGACAAGATAGCATTATGAATAATTTTCTCTAGAGCATAGGATAGTTAGTTATGATTATTAGACCATTAGTAGGTTGAGTTGTTGTAGTTGTGCTTCTTGTGTTGAGCTAGGAAATGAGGAAGACAACCACGAGGAGCGTAAGACTATGGAGAATCTAGTTCGCAAGTTGGTTAACCCTGATGCGACACAACTTTTGGTTGTAGCTACTCGATTGACTGAGGTGATGGTGGGTACTCGAATGCCATGGTTGTTTGTTCCGTGACTTCTACAACCATCATTGTTCCACCTATGATGGTACTAGAGAACATCTCAATGTAGAGAACTTGTGGAATGATGTTAAAGAGCTATTGGTTGTAACGCCCCGGTTTCTATGCAATAGAACCGTAAGCAGAAACCTCCGGTTTCCACGTGACATTACTACCTCAAAGATCAGTCTCGCAGCGGATATATTTTTTTTTTCTTTTAAAACACCAAGGAATAATTCACATAACACAATAGAGCTGACTGAAATACCTCGTGAATTAAAATACGTAAGATGTTTTAATAATACAAACATGTGCATACCAGATGCACCAAATAAAAGATAGTTGCAACATATGCCACAGACGGCATACAGTTGCAACATCACACTGTTTAGATATATTACAAACTATAATTAATAAAAACCAAATATACAAAATACAAAGAGACATATATATAACAAAACGTTGTCTCTTCTGGGATATAGCACATCCCGACAAAGTAGTGCCTAATAGTCATCAAAGCTAACGAAGGGGTCTCCGCCTTCATTACCTGCATCACAGTCTATGTAAACATGACATCATCACATTTACATAGGCAAACAAGTGAGTTCCACTGTTTCAATAAGTATAAAAGTTACTAGTTTATTGTTGTATTATTAATGACAGTCATGCAATTTTCGTTTTATTCATAACAATGCATCACTCTAGAGGACTCCAACCTCTCGGCTAATAGAGGACTCCAACCCCACGTTTACGAGTTATAGGGGACTCCAACCCCACGCTTACGAATATAAGGGACTCCAACCCCACGTTCTCACTTTACTAGCAGTACTGAGGACTTCAACCCCAACCTATTATAATCTTTCAGCACTGGGGACTCCAACCGCCAGTCTGGGGACTAGAACCCACTTTATTATTATCTTTCAGCACTAGGGACTCCAACCACCAGTCTGGGGACTAGAACCCAAAATGTATTAATGTCTTTTATGTTCTGTTTTGGAAAACAATAACAATAAGCAATATGCAATATCATATTCATGCACATAAAATCAAACAGTTGATAAATAAATCAGCAAGTATTATCTTATTAGAAACCAGTATCATTTCTCAGTAAGTACTTCCATACTTACTCTTTTCCCCGCAGAATAATAGTGGATCCACCACTGCCTAGCAATATGGATACAAATAACATACATCAATGACCAAATCAATAACCAATTGGTCAGTCTTCAGGATCCTTGCTCTTAGCCTTTATTATTATCCATCACTTCATTTTCATCACTTGATTTTATCCATACGTATACTCATATATATATACAAGTCATATTTGTGAGTATTCTCACATATTGTCCATAATTTATTCAAAGCATTTAACTTATGAAATCCCACATAAGTGAGGACATGTCATAAGGATCCCGTTGACAATAATGTAAATCATCCAATATTGCACTCGAATACCCACCAAGTAAGAGCATAATTCGAGATAAGTATTTAAACAAACAAGAGTTAATACTGCATAAACGTCCCCACTATTAGTAAGGGCTTATTATGAGTTATATGTACAGTATTGAAATAATCTCTTATAGCCAATTTTCACTCAAGTTCATGCCTATACCGCCGAAGGACAGGGCCACATAACGTTTAGGCATGAGATTGCCGTGTTATCCACTATAAGATTAAAAATAACAATATCATAAAAAAAACCTCATGTCTATACATCGAAGGGCAAGGCCACAATAGTATTTAGACATGAAGTTGAGGAGTTAATAATAAGATAAAAATGACAACTAACAAACAATATATAGGTTGATTTTACAAGTTTTATAAACTTTTCCATATTCCTTTAAAACAAGCTCCGCTTGCTTCCATTTTTAATACTTTTGAGCACTTTAGGATCCTTGAACTAAACCAATAATCAAACATACTTCAAACACATATTAGATACATCAAATAATAGCAAGAAAGATTAACAAAAAGGTTAGCATCGAAAAATCCACAAAATACTCAAAGACGGCCGAATGGGTGTAGGATGAGTTCTTGGTGTTTTCTCATGATTCCAAAGCCCAAAGATCAATGGAAACATGATACAAAATATTTTTAGAACCCTCCTAAGTGATCATACACAGCCCATGAAAACAGGTTGTGAAAAACCACAAAAATTCCCCAACACCCCTCTATTGACCCGGTTTTGAAGCTGTTTGAGGAGGATGAAGATTTCATACCTCAAATGGACTCCAAAATGACTTCTAAAGGTTGGGTTAGCTTCTGGACACCACAAGCAAGGTTGTGTATAATTTCTGGACAGTTTGGAGAAGAATTGCTCAAAAACCCCCTAGGTGCCGTGAGAGGGTGCGAGTGAGACGAATGGAGGGATTTTTTCTGTTTTGGGTGCAAGAAGGGAGTGAATTCGGTGCTGGGGCTCATCTCACCTTTATAGGAGAAGCCAAGGCTTCTAGATGGCCATCCTACACGTTCAAATCAGCCTTGCTTCAATGGGAGGTAAGCTTTTGCATGCAAGTTACCAAAATGCCCTCAAAGTCAAGATCTTTTTATGACTTTTTTGGCTTTTAGTGCTTTCTTTCTAGAAACCTCTCCCAATGCCAAGTGTCAATACCCTAGGCTTCTAAATCAATGAAGAGTTGGCCCTACCTAGTGGATTTAGCAGTTTAAAGCTAAATTCGACAGTTGGAGGTTTTAAGGCTCGGTTTTTAGGCCATAAAGTCAACTGCCTCGGAATTGAATTCCGATTTCACCAAACCAAAGTAAAAACCATTTACATACTAAATAGAGTCCATTTATGATATAAAATCAAAATGGTGAAACTCCGTTTTAGAAATAAGGCCCGGGTCAAAAGTGCCACGTAAGCGATGAATAATCATCTTTATGCCTAAAAAGGTCAACGAATTGACTTTTATCAAAAATCTACTATGTCGTAGAGGGTTTCGATACAAGCATAACGGGCTTTAGTTTGAGTAAAACTGAGTTCGTTTGACCCAGTTTTTGATACTTATAAGATTGGTCGCCAGAAAACGATCCTTTTCTAAAGAGATTCTAAAGGGTTTTGACTAGAAATCTCTTAAACTTCATGAACATCTCTAAAACCATTATCATAGCTAAATGATATGTCTCCTCAACATGTATCATTTAGTTTAATAATATGTTTAAAAGATTTGAATTCCTCGGGCGTCACATTGGTAGTGATTGGGTGTACCGATGAGCAAAAGGTTGCATACACTACCTTCAAGCTTTTGGGAGAAGCGAAGAGGTGGTGGTAAGCTAAGAAGGTTTTGCTCTCGACAAAGTTGGGAGCAGGACAACCTATCACTTGGGCGGTGTTCAAGGCAGAATTCAACAACCATTTCTTTCCTAAAGTTGTGCAAGAGGAGAAGGTCTGAGAGTTCGTGGACTTGGTTTAAGGTGAGATGTCAATGATAGAGTATGCTGCCAAGTTTACTCATCTTTCAAACTATGAGTTCAAAAAATAAATAATTGCCTTATATATGATTTTACCTCATTAAGTTGTAGACTTACACTTGATTTTATTTCCACCTGTGAAACACAATTGTGTTTTGCAGTTAGTCAACAACTAGATGGTGAGTTATGTGATACGATATGTACTTGTGAAGGATATAGTTAGGATTATCTTTGTAGAACTAGACTCAGAGTGGTTGCAGAGAATGTGGGATAGTGATAATGACACACTTAGTGAGATGATCGAGATTCTTTATTTGATTATCTTATTAAGACTCAACCCTGATATTTGATGTTTATTTGAGATTCTTTTTACATGTTTAGAGTTTTCTTTACTTATTGATGATTTGAGGTTATTTTGGAAATTGTAACGCTTTGGTTTCTAAGTTATTTCTTTTGGAAGATTTAATATTTGCTATGGGTATTGAATGATTAATAGGATTATTTAAATATGTTATCTTGTATTAAGTTACAATTATTTTTCTTGTTTATTTTATGTGGAGTTAATTAATTAAATAAATCTCTTGGGACTTATTTACGTTGTAAATAGGTCTTTGGAAGTGCCCCAAGTTAACTACAGATTAGTTAATTCTTGGGGGCGTTATAGATAGATATGTGATGCACCCATGCATAGTTCAATTTAAGTCCTATTAAAGCTTTAATAACTTAAGTTTTCGTTAAGATTTTAAGACCCTATTGCTCTGGTGTTTCATTGTAAACTTAAACACACTAGACTCTCCAAACTCTTACACTAGTCCTTAGAGCAAAACACTCTAATACATAAAACTATGACGACCTGATTCAAAACATACAATTTTTTTTCTTAAAACCAGGTCAACACAATAACCTATACATACCTATTAGTTTCTCATAACATAAGCTTATCAGATTAAGATTATACATTGCAGCAGAAACATTTAAACGTATCATCATTATGCATAACACAGAGCTGACATAAACATCTATATTTTTAAAGTTTTAATGTTATATCATCAATTACATACAAAAGTGTCAGAAGCCAATATATATCATGAGTGTATCAATATAATAACAATGATGTACACAAAAGGTAAACTATCTTTATAGTGTAACAAAAATAACCAGCACCCTAAGGCTTCCATCATAGAAGCCCAAGTATGCGGCGACATGATCCTCATCATAGCCCTCATCACCTGCATTAACAATATGATCTATGCGATCGTGGGGCTGCCATGATAACATATGGGGAAATATGAGACCACAGGCTCAGCGCGTATTAAATCCACTAAGTTTTCATAATGAGCCAACTTTTCATTTTCTACGTGGGTTTACAATAACAGCTACCGTTGGTTCAACATTTCTTTTCAAAATACATTTCGTAGCTGATGAAGTAAACATTATACTTATGAAACACTTTGAAACTTATTACTTAGTTGTGACAATATGTGCACACTCCAAACTCACACTCAGAATCCCACACGTACGAACCTGTCTAATACATAATTCTTTAATACATCATATATTTCAGCTATACACATATGACCCATATACATATTGGTACACCTAACATGAAATCTCTTATACACATATCATATCACATCATTACATAAAACTATGTCATGCATGCTTTCTTTTATTTCATTCTTTTACTTCCATTCCTTTCATCACCCTGTGGACTTGTCTCTGATGGCTTTTAGGATATCATTTCGCGCAACATACATATTATCATGAGAGACTGGTACCTTATGTAGTGAGAGCTGGCTACCCACCCCTTTAAGGACCGGTCTTCCATAACATCGTTAACATAACAACATCGAATGTTGGCCCTTAGGGACTAGTTCCTTAGTGCAATGCTGGGGACTGGTCCCAATACATTAATATCTTATGCACATTTCTTTATTCATGTTCATGATCATGCTCCATGCAAGAAAGTACCATACTTTATTTTTCATGTTCATGGATTGCTCAACATCATTTCTTCACTCATAATTCATCAAAACATATCTTTAACATACTTGAAAATATCGAAAGTAAGCATCACACATATATTAACACTACATACAATTGACTTGATTTTTAATTCATATATCATGCTTTTGGAAGACACTTAAAATGTATAAAAATGTAATATCTTTGCTTAATGAGTACTATACTCAACACTTTCCTCTTGATGTTCGAGATGGATCCCCAACTCGAGCTTGCAATGCCCACAACATTTACACATTGCAATTACACCCTTAATCACTACTTATATCTTTACTTTACTCTAAATAACACAATAATACTTGAATATCACAAGTATCACATACACACATGGCAACCCATAACAATCTAGGGTTCCATTTAACACCACATTAACTAACAACATTATCCTATAAAGAATCCTCAAGGGTGAAACACTAAAATCCTTAACTACAACACTTTGTGAAAATCTAAGGTTTTGCTCATACCTTGATTTATGGTAGAAAATCAAAGTTTCACGCCACGAAACTCCAACCCATGATTTAACACTTCTCAACGAATGAAAATCCTAAGGAAATTGTCAAGATTAAGCATCATTAAGAAACGTAGCTTAAACTGATGAAAATTAGGGTTTACGATATTACCTCAAATCGATGAGTCAAAATGACGCTCTAACACCAAGGATCATGTTTCTGGTGTTAGATTAGACTTTGTAAGCTCAAAAAGACTCAAAACTTAAGAGAGACAAGAGGAGAGTGAGGCGTGAAAGAGGAAGAGACTTGAGAAACATGAGCTGAAAAATTGTATTCTAACTATTTATAGTTGATTCCAAACTTGCACGTTCGAACTGATAAACACACCATTCAAACGTGCCTTTACAACATAGTCCCTTTGAACTGGAAAAATGCCCGTTCGAACCAGACGCACCAATGCAATTCCGTTCAAACTGAATTGGAACGAAAATCTAGGGAAAAATCTTCCTCCCACATGAACAATAGCCCATTCGAACCAACGTAGAATGAGGGTTAGGAAGAACGCGTCTAGAGCATGCTGTTCAAACTCTATTGAACCAGCAATTAGAACAAATCTCTCAAGAACTTTTTTCCATTGTGGTAATGATAAGTGCTGAATGTTACACATTCAAGCCCCTTAATTCACATATGGTAATCCCTTAGTTTCATTATAATATGATGTTTTGTGTTGTTTTTGTGTTTTTTCCTTATTTTGTAGACTTTGGAAGAAAAGAAGTCAATTCTATCAACTCGAGCTTAAAACACATTAACTGTTGCAAAGCTGCTGAGCATTTGACCCTTGTGCACTATTTTGGCCATAACTCTTAGCTCAAAACTCGAATTAAGGTAAGGTCAAGGGCATTGGAAAGAGGACTCAGAGAGGAACAAATCAGTAAGAAAAATCTAAAGTAGATAAGGTTCGCTCGAGCGACTTATCAGGGTTGCTCGAGTGACTTGGCGCGCTGAACAGTAACGTCGGCAAATCCGATTTGGAAAAATTCTAAACCTACTCCAACTCGATTTTGGACTTCATAGAGTGCACAAAATTGACTAGGGTTGTTCCTAAACTCTATAAATACTCCCCTAAGTCCTCCAAAACAAACATACAAGCTTAAGGAGAAGAATCAAATGCTTCAAAGAAGGGTTTTTCTTAGTTCTTTCTTTCTTTTTAGTTTTTCTTTGTTATTTTCTTATGGGGATGATTTTCATCCAAATTATGTGTAGCTAATACTTTAGTTAGTGCTCAATTGAAGCCCTAATCATATCTCTTTAAGGTTTCAATTTGTCTTGCTACAATTCATGTTTTGATGCTTAATTGATTTATCTCGGGTTTTTGTTCGTTCTTCATATGGGTTATATATGGGTTTGATCATCTTATGCATATAACATGTGTAGAGTGTTATCTAGGTCAATTTGGATGACCGAGTCCTGGGCCTAGTAGAGTGACAAAAGAACCAACTGCGGGTTCTTGGGGTAATCAACATGAAAGACCGGAATATACACCATGTTCTAGGTCTTAGTGTGTTTGTCAATCTCCATAGATTTATGCGTTCTTTAGAAACAACTTAGTATACACCCATGCTAAATCCCTCAAGAAAGAAAATATTTAAAGTATACACCCATGCCTAATCTCGTTGTTTAGGGAGATCAATAGCTTTTGGAGTATACGCTCATGCCCTTAGGTTGGTAAACATTGAGTATCTTGACATAAATGTAGCATTGTGCATATTATTTACCTTATTTGAGTATGATTAGCGGTGGATATCAAAGCCCTACCCTTTATTCTTATTATTTTAATTCAATATTTTTATCTCATCTCATTCAAGATATTTTCTTAGGAATTGCTTTTTAAACATATTTTATCAATCCTCGTGAGAATGATCTCGTGCTTGCATACTATACTATTGTTTTGATCTTGTGAACTTGCAAGTAAAACGTGAATTTATTTGCCTATTTATTTAGGTGGATATTTGTACAAGTTTTTGGCGCCATTGCTAGGGATTGTGTTAAATTGTGTTTTTCCTTTTAGTTTAGTTATTTTTGTTTTTTTTCATCTAAAAAAAAAATTCTGACTTTTGTTTTAGTTTCTGTTCTGATCTATTTCTGCAGAGATGGCCGAAGAAATCATAGCAAATCCACCGGCAAGAAGGCCAATGAAAAGTTCTTTTATTCCACAAAACCTCAATCAACCATCATGCATCGCCTACCAGCTAAATGCACAAGGCAGCTTCAATTTATCTCCTCATTTGCTCAACATGCTGCCACATTTTAGAGGCACACCCTCCAAGGATCCATACTTGCACATAAGAGATTTCTTTGACCTTTGCAAGTCGCAAAACATTCATGGCTTAACTCTAGAACATATCAGGTTAATCCTCTTCCCTTTTTCATTAAAAGATAATGTTAGGTTGTGGTTGAACTCTTTGGCTGCAGGTTCTATTAACAATTGGGAGGAGTTGGCCACAAAATTTTTAAAGAAATTCTTCCCAACCCAAAGGACAAGACAATTGAGGAGGGAGATTCAGACCTTCCAACAAAAAGATGGAGACCTTTTCTTCGAGGCATGGGAGCACTTCAATGAGTTACTTCTCAAATGCCCACATCACAACTTATCTCAAGAAGATCAGATACAAGCATTCTATGAAGGTTTAGATAATTCTAACAAAAGTCTTGTAGAGTCAGCTTGTAGAGGCGTGCTAATGGAGAAAAGTAGTGAAGAAGCCATAGAACTCTTTGAGACTTTGAGCGAGAACTCCCAACAATTCTCATCCCGAGGGAGGCAAGGACTCAAAGGAAAGAGCATGTATGAAGTCAATATTAACAATGGAGTTCAGAATCAGATGGCGACCATGGAAAGGAAATTGGACATGCTAGTGAAAGCAATGACTTCTTAGAACATCTCTCCCATTCAGTAGATTGCACAAGTTGAGGTATGTGTCATATGTTCCCATTCTAACCATACCACTGAGACTTGTCCGATGTCTTCATTCACATATCAAGAGCAAGCAAATTATGTGGGCCAAAATACTTATCCTCCAAAGAACAATCCATACTCCAACACCTAAAATGCAGGGTGGCGAAACCATCCCAATTTTTCATGGAGTAATAATCAGAATGTGCAGAATCCACAAGGGTAACAATGGAATTTCCAGCAGGGGAATAATTATCAGGCTCCACCACAAGTGATGCAACCCAATCCGAGGCAGAAAAAGAATGATCTTGAAAGGGCCATTCTCCAGTTCATAACCGCACAGCAACAGAATAATGCTCAGACTAGTCTATCTATTCAAAAATTGAAAGCAACAACTAGTCAAGCCAATCAGAGATTGAAAACACAAGTGGGGCAGATGGGAATAGAAAACAAGGTGGGAATAGATAACAAGGTGGTAAGGTCATTGATAACAAGGTGGGAATAGAAAAGAAAGTTGAAGCACCTCCAACAAAAGCCACAACCTCCAAAAAGGTGATTCAGAGGGAGTATGTGACATTACCACTCTTCCCTCAAAGGTTAGTGAAGCCCAAGAAAGAAAAAAAATTGCTGGATGTTTTTGAAACTTTAAAGAAAGTTGAAATCAATATTCCTTTACTTGATGCAATTAAACAGATTCCATCTTATGCCAAGTTCTTAAAGGATTGTTGTACTAATAAGAGAAAGTTTCAGGAGTATGAGCAAGTTGCATTAATCGAGGAGGTAAGTGCAGTTTTGTTAAGAAAGTTACCACCTAAGCTGAAAGATCCAGGTAGTTTTACTATCCCATGCAGGATTGGTGACAAACTTTTTAACCGTGCTTTGTTAGACTTGGGGGCAGACATCAATTTACTACGTTATGAGGTTTATCAGAAATTGAGTTTAGGGAAACTTCAACCAACCTTAATTACATTGCAATTGGCCGACAGAAGCATCAAGCAACCGAGAGGTATTTTAGAAAATGTCTTTGTCAAGGTAGATAAATTTATTGTGCATGTTGATTTTGTTGTCCTGGATATGAAAAAATCACCCATGCCATCGTCCTTACCCATTATTTTAGGAAGATCCTTCATGAGCATTGTTGATACTAACATATGTGTTAAAAAGGGTATTATAAGCATGGAAGTAAATGGGGAAAAAGTCGAGTTCAAAGTATTTGATGCAATGAAGTCACCATAAGAGAATCATGAGTGTTTCAATATTGGTGTGGTACAAAGTACTACTAAAGAAATTTTGCAAGTACATAGCATTGATCCCTTGGAGCTTGCCATGACTCATAACCTCACAAAGCCGGAGCATGAACGTGTTATCGACATCATTGATGCCACACACTCCCTTGAGGCTTCTACACCTCATCTAAGAAGGTACACACTTTCCCTTGAAACTCTTGTACCTACTAACACTACTCTTGATCCTTCTATTGGCAGGGTACTAGATTTGGAGTTGAAGCATGGTGGATATGAAAATGACGAGTTGTGCAAGGAAAAAACCAAGAAATATCCTGATAAGCAGCTTGTTAAGAAGGAGTTTTATGTGGGACAGAAGGTGTTGATATACAATTCAGAATTAAGACTCTTTCTTAATAAATTAAAGTCTCGGTGGTATGGTCCTTATGATGTCACAAAAGCTTATCCTCATAGAGCTATGGAGGCCTATTGCAAAGAAAAGAATCAAACTTTCAAGGTGCATGGACACCGGGTGAAGCCATACATGGGGATGGGCATTCAGTTTGGAGATGAGGATGTGACCCTCCAATCTGTTCAGCATATTACTTGAGAGTCACACAATCTAGCTGAACACAATAAACTTAGCACTACTTGGGAGGCAACCCAAAAAGAAATAAGTGATACTGAGGCCACTTCATGCACTAAAAAGCTATATCCTTTAAAATTTTCTGTTTTCTTTTTATTTTTTGTTTTATTTTCTGATTATTTTTTAGTTTCTATTTTGTTTTCATGTTTTTAGTTTTCCTTTATTTTGTTTTAGTAGTTTATTTTTTAGGAAAAGTGTGCTTGCATTCAAGTTTGGGGGGTATGATACGAGCCATACCTAGTCCAACTAGTTTTCTCATCTCCCTAGTATGATCTTTCCATTTTTCTCTACACATTGAGGACAATGTGTAACTCAAGTTTGGGGGTATGAGAGACACACACACACTTTGTCCATATTTTTTTTTGAAAAAAAAAATTGCATATTTTTGTTATTCTTAAGAATTTGGTTGATCTGGAACTGTGATTTGAATTTCATTGGCGAGCTTAGAATATTGAACATATGATCATATGATTAGGATTCTAGGTCTTGTTACTTACCTTTGGCATCTGAGCATTCACTTGTTTTAATTCAAATTGTCACGAGCACATTAGCACATAATTTGTGAGGTATGACATGTGAACCTGATTGTGTATGTTTTCAATATCTTGGATGCAGCTGGGTGACTTGTTGGATGGACACCTTGGCATATATATATATAAAATAGTCATGGCTAAACCTAATTATGTAGCCTTTTTTACTCGAGTTAATAAGCCTTAAGGGTGTCTCTACATCTAGTGCCCTAAAGCCATCTGGTTTGGGAGTATTGGCCTAACACTCGTTACAAAGGTCAATTAGAAAGCTTAAGAGAATTGTGCTAGTTTACTTCTGTAGCCTTTTTTACTCGAGTTAGTAAGCCTTAAGGGTGTCTCTACACCTAATGCCCTAAAGCCATCTGGCTTGGGAGCATTGGCCTAACACTCGTTACAAGGGTCAATTAGAAAGCTTAAAAGAACTGAGCATTGCACAGCCTGACCAAAAAGAAAAAGAAAAAAAAAAGAGAGAGAGAAAATGCCATTGTTATTCAATCCGATGAGGACTCCAGTCAACTTTGAGATATTGAGTCATTGCACATCATAATTAATTTGAAGCCTCATGATTATGTGTTGTTTACTTTACACTGAATTGAACTTGTGAAATCTCAGCTTGTCATTTGTGAGTGGTTAGACTTTGAAATTCCAAATTCATTTTGAAGATGGAGTTTATCATTTTAAGCTGGCTAATGAATAAGAATCATGATTGTTTGTGATACTTTAGTCTTGGAGATAACATGAATTTGTGCATAATTTTTGTGGGTATCATTCATGTTAAACTCTCACGAGACTTCACTCGTCCTACTAGGGATGCCTAGGGGTTTTAAAGGTTTGTTGCATACGCTAAATGCAATCGTGTTTCCCACGACAGAGGAGGTAGAGTAATTGTCATTTATTTTCAGTTTTGTATTGCTAAGAGACTAGCAATATATAAGTTTGGGGATGTGATAAGTGCTGAATGTTACACATTCAAGCCCCTTAATTCACATATGGTAATCCCTTAGTTTCATTATAATATGATATTTTATGTTATTTTTGTATTTTTTTTCCTTATTTTGTAGGCTTTGAAAGAAGAGAAGTCAATTCTATCAACTCGGGCTTAAAACACATTAACTGTTGCAAAGCTGCTGAGCATTTGACCCTTGTGTACTATTTTGGTCATAACTCTTAGCTCAAAACTCGAATTAAGGCAAGGTCAAGGGCATTGGAAAGAGGACTCAGAGAGGAACAAATCAGTAAGCAAAATCTAAAGTACATAAGGTTCGCTCGAGCGACTTATCAGGGTGGCTCAAGCAACTTTGCGCGGTGAACAGTAACGTCGGCAGATTCGATTTGGAAAAATTCTAAACCTACTCCAACTCGATTTTGGACTTCCTAGAGTGCACAAAATTGACTAGGGTTATTCCTAAACTCTATAAATACTCCCCTAAATCCTCCAAAACAAACACACAAGCTTGAGGAGAAGAATCAAAGGCTTCAAAGAAAGGTTTTTCTTAGTTCTTTCTTTCCTTTTAGTTTTTCTTTGTTATTTTCTTATGGGAATGATTTTTATCCAAATTATGTGCAGCTAATACTTTAGTTAGGGTTCGATTGAAGCCCTAATCATGTCTCTTTAAAGTTTCAATTTGTCTTGCTACAATTCATGTTTTAATGCTTAATTGATTTATCTCGGGTTTTTGTTCGTTCTTCATATGGGTTATATATGGGTTTGATCGTCTTATGCATATAACATGTGTAGAGTGTTATCTAGGTCAATTTGGATGACCGAGTCCTAGGCCTAGTAGAGTGACAAAAGAACCAATTGCGGGTTTTTGGGGTAATCAACATGAAAGACCAGAATATATACCATGTTCTAGGTCTTAGTGTGTTTGTCGATCTCCACAGATTTATGCTTTCTTGAGGAACAACTTAGTATACACCTATGTTAAATCCCTCAAGAAAGAAAAGAGTTAGAGTATACACCCATGCCTAATTTCGTTGTTTAGGGAGATCAATAGCTTTTGGAGTATACACCCATGCCCTTAGGCTGACAAACATTGAGTATCTTGACATGAATGTAGCATTGTGCATATTATTTACCTTATTTGAGTATGATTAGCGGTGGATATCGAAGCCCTACCCGTTATTCTTATTATTTTGATTCAATATTTTTATCTCATCTCATTCAAGATATTTTTTTAAGAATTGCTTTTTAAACATATTTTACCAATTCTCATGGGAATGATCTCGTGCTTGCATACTATACTATCATTTTGATCTTGTGCACTTGTGAGTAAAACGTGTATTTATTCGTCTATTTATTTAGGTGGATATTTGTACAACAGGTAAATAGTATTTGTTCGAACTAAACTTAGAACAAAAATAGAACGGACATCTTTGAAACACACCCGTCTGAATTGAAAACCCTCAATTCGAACCAAAGGCTAGAAAAATGAATTTTTATGAAATTTTTCAAGTGTTTTACCTAGGTTATTGGTTCCTCTTGCGTTATTTACTTAATCCAACTACATTAAGTCTTTTAATTATTTTCTTGGGTGTTATAATAAGCAGTTCGAATGAGCTTAGGGTTATAAGGAGAGAACAAAGATTTATGTAGCGGTGCATTCGAACTCACTTAGGACGAGATTTGGAACGAGCCATACTACTAGTCTTCCAATTTCTTCAAAACATTTCTACTTCGAATCATCTTGGGACGAGACTTGGAACAAGACACACTGTCTAATATTCTAGGCCCTTTTAACATGGCTAGTTTGAACTTACTTGGAACGAGTAGCACTGTGAAAAATTTGATTGCCTTTTAACACTACTCATCCGAAATTCTACTTGGAACGAGCCATTCTTCCTGTCTTGCAAAAGTATATTCTCACTGGCTCGTTCAAACTTGTAATTGGGGTGAGTAGTTCTGACTTCACTTAAGAGATTACTTAAAAACATCTCGTTTGAACTTAGAACATCAAATTTTGTTTTATTAAAAACTCCTAAGTACAAACCTTGTATAAACTAAAATTAAATTACACCAAAGTGTTTTGGACACCGAATTAGCAAACCTAAAAACTAACACCTACTCTGAGGTCTTCATACTTTGTCTCATTGTTAGTGGCCTCAAATTTGAATATGATGGCATATTCGAATCCCATGCCGTTAGCTGAAGTGAGAACTCGTGTTCTAGGCATTCTAGTTGAACTTATTGCCTTCTAGTTATAAACTCAGCCAAGTACCATTACTTTCCCTTTAATCGTCGTCCTTGGGTGGTACTTAATGTTGAATTCTCTTAGCTCCACTGACCATTGGATGAGGTGTCGCGACGTGTCGGGTTTGTGTAGAGCCCCTTAAGAGGATGGTTGGCCAAGTGCTTGGAAGTACGAGCGTAGCCACCGGGCCATGATCATTAGTGCAAAAGCCAACTTCTCCATCTCGGGATATCTCTCCTCTACTCCCTAAAGGGACCGACTTGTATAGTAGACGAACCGACCAACTCCATCTTCATCTCATACCAACGTTGTACTAACTGTTGTAGGGGACACTACGAGGTACAAGTACAGTGGTTCTCCTTCCTTAGTTTGGTTGAGTAATGACGGGCTACTAAGGTATTCTTTTAATTCTTGGAAGGCTTTCCGGCATTCCTCAATCTACACGAAAGCTTTTCTCAACACTTTGAAAAAGAGAATGCATTTATCTATTAATCGATAGATGAAATAGTTAAGTGCAACCACTTGGCCCGTGAGCCGTTAAAGCTCTTTCACGTTCTTTGATGGTTTCATCTCTAATATGGCCTTTATCTTCGCAGGATTGGTCTTAATTCCCCACTATGGCACAATAAAGCTGAGCAGCTTTCCTGAGGAAACTCCAAAGGTCCATTTTGACGGGTTCAGCTTCATGCTATACTCTCTTAGATCCCTGAACGTCTCCTTTTGGTTAGCCAAATGCTACTTTGACAGACGGATCTTTACCAACATGTCATCTACATACATCTCTACATTCCTTCCTATTTGCTGCTTGAACATGGCATTCATCATCCTCTGGTAGGTAGCTCTTGCATTCTTCAACTCAAAGGGCATGACTATATAGCAATACAACCTTCGGTTGGTGATGAAGGAGGTTTTATCTTGATCAGTATCATCCATTTGGACCTAGTTTTAGCCTAAAAACACATCCATAAAACTGAGTAGCTCGTGCTGGGTGATTGAGTCTACTAAAAAGTCAATCCGAGGGAGAGGGAAACTATGTTTGGGCCAAGATTTGTTGAGGTCCATAAAGTCCACACATATTCTCCATATTTTGTTGGCTTTCTTAACTAGGGCGCATTTGAAAGCCACTCGGGAAACTGCACCTCATCTATGAACCCTGCCTGCATGAGTTTATCTACCTCCTTGGCGACTGCTTCATTGCACTCAGGTGAGAATTTTATTTTCTTGTCTGATAGTCTTAGAAGTCGGGTGCACATTTAGCCTGTGATCATGATTTTGGGATCTATGTCAAGCATATTTTCAAGTGTCCAAGCGAACACATCCTTGTTGTCTCGAAGGAAAGATTCTAGTTGTTGCCTTAAACCCTCAGGTAACTGAGATCCCATTCGAACAGTTTGCTCTAGTTTCGCTTCATCACTAATACTTCTGTCAGGCTTTCAACAGACTCTCCCTGCCCGAGTGCCTTTTCATCTCGTACTTCCACTATTTCTACCACTAGTATTTCTTTCAAGGCTAGATCTTTAAGCATTGTTGTATAGCACCTTTTGACCGCTACTTAACCCCCTTTTACCTCCCCTATACCAGCCTCAGTTGGAAACTTCTAGTAAGTGGAGGTCATGGCTTTCATGTTCAATTCATCCTGGCCGAGTATGGCGTTGTAAGCTGAGGGCGATCAACCACTACGAAATTCACCATGACGATGAGATGTCCTGCAGTCACGGGCAAGGTAATAGCACCAATGAGATAGACTTTACCCCTCGCAAATCCTACCAGATGAGAGTTCACCAACTGCAACTTCTCCTTAGGGAGATTCATCTGCTCAAATGCGGGCACAAATAGGATGTCAATAGAGCTACCATTATCTATTAATATCCTCTAGGTGGTGTAGTTGGCCATGATCATCGACACCACTAGGGTATCGTCATATGGATGTTGCACCTCTCTGGCCGCATCCTCCATGAAGATGATGGGTTATTGCTTGGTTTTGGGTTCCTTGGTTGGGTGTCCGAGGGCATATACCTCCTTTGCTAGGGTGCGCTGCATGTAGGACTTCCTAGAAGTGTTGGAAGTTCCACCCCTGGCAAACCCCCCAGCAATTGTATAGATTTCCTAGATAGGTTCGGCGTTTGGGGGAGCTCTAAGCTCCCTATGATCTTCCCCGTGTTCTTGAGTGTCCCTTTGGGGTCTTAGGGGCCATCGGTTCTCTGCTACGAACCTTAGGAGTTTCCCCTGCTAAATCAGTTTTTCAAGTTGCCGGCGAAGGTAAAAGCAATCCTCGGGATCATGGCCATGGTCATGATGGAACCAATAATATTTATCTTGTCGCCTAGAATTTGGGTGAGAATTCATTTTCCCCGGCCAATTATACTCCTATTGATCATCATTTTTTTATTTTATAAGTAATGCTATAAGTATGACTCATGTTTAGGGTTGACAATTTTTTACACGACCCGCGAACCTGATACAAACTCAACACAAGATTGAAGAGGTATGGCTGAAGAGTCTGACCTATTTAATTAAATGGGTCGGATTATAGTTAACTTATATAGTTTTATACACATGCTTCGACATGACCTAAACCCGACACATAACGTAATGGCAAGCAATTTTCGACATGATCCGCAAACCCAACACAAACCCAATATAAAATTAGAAAGTTAGGGTTGAGGAATTTGACCCATTTAATTAAATGGGTTGGGTTATGGTTGACTTATATAGTCTTATACACATGTCTCGACAAGACCTGAACCCGACACGTGAATACGAATTGTCACCCTTACTCATGTCCCTTTTTTTATCCCTCCAAATGTGATATGGTTTTGAAAATCACCATTGAATCAAAATTTAATGGTGAATCATCACAAATTCAATGATAATTTTAAGAAGCATATCAATTTTAAGGAATAATAGGAAGACATAGGTCCTACATATAGCATTAATCTTATTTTTATAAAAAGTTTTGTTAAACAAAAACCTGATATAGCAACAGAATTCAATTGTGACAGATATGACATTACCCATCTGATACCGACACCTACCTATTCTTTTCCCGTTGTTCTTATTTGATTCTTCAACGCGTTCTGTAGGATATGGATAAGCTTTTCATTTTCATAGCTTGTCTTTTCCAGAACCATTTTCTTCATTATCCACCTTTCCTGTTAGGAATGCTTGATTAGGCTTTTGGTTCTGTAGTTGGTTCTTATCTACTTCATTGCACATGTTTAACATAGTAAACAGAAATAAATAAATAAATAAAATAGGAGGGGGGAATCTTAAATATGTTGGAGGTCAGGAATTGTCAACGTTTCTTTATTGTGAGTCCCACCACTAGTAAACTTTTTTTTTCTTTTTCTTTTTTTTCTAATTGTAAGCATATATATTTAAATCTAAACAATCTTGTCTGTTTGAACATGTGTTATTTTTCCATCTATAAAATGGAGGTTTAGGATCAACATTTGGGAGGTGAAGAAGTAAAGAATCGCAAGTACACCACTAAACTTTGATTTGAGAAAGTAAAGGAAAAAAAAAAAAAAGGAGGATGACATAAGAGTAGAAACAAGATGTTATTTAGCTTATATTATTTAAAAACAATTAGGGATGTCAAAGGATTGAGTTTGGACCTGGACCTACAACTCAAACCCGACCTGAAACCCTCCAATCCCAAATTGGTTAAGTTGAAAAATGTGTTTCCGCAACTAGCCTAGCTAATATCAAGTGTACTGTAGTCACTTGCTCCGAACATGAAAATTAAAAAAAAAAAAAATTAAAATAAAAACCCTAAAGTTATGTTAAAAATTCAAAACCCAACCAAATGCAATCCACATTCTTAATATAGTCACGCTACTTTTCGCACCCATATAAGTAAAAAACAAAAATAGCATGTAAACATAAATCACATATGGCATGCAAAAGGCAAGGCCGGCAAAACGGATTTATTGGTCGGGTTTGGGTTGACCCATCAACCCATTTAAGATCAAACCAAACCCAACACGATTAGCTAAACAGGTTAACTTTATAAACCCGAACCCAACACGCTTATTAAACGAGTAACATGACACGACTCGACACGTTTGACTTATTTAGTAAATTGAATTGGATTGGCCCGAACCTGAACCCAACACGTTTAACATGTTTAGTGAGTCGAGTTAAGTTGACCCAATTATCTAACTTTTTACATTTCCTGAAAAACTAAAAATAGAAAAAAAAAATAAATCGGTCTGACAAGTCACCTGCGGGTTGACTTAAAGGACACATTTATTAAACTGGCCCATTTATTACCCAAACTTTAACCCTATATCTTCGTATCGAGTTTGTGTCAAGTTTACAAGTCGTATAAAAAATTGCTAATCCTAGCAAAAGGTTGCAATGTGTAACTGCGGCACAATTAGAGTTTAACCTAAACTCTAACCCTATATCTTCGTAGCGAGTTTATGTCAAATTTATAGATCATATCAAAAAATTGCTAACCCTAGGAAAAGCTTGCAATGTGCAACTGCGGCACAATTGGAAAGTCAATAATTATGGATGACCTCACCCAGACCAGCCAGAGAGGTTGCCAAGAATTTAAGGACATGCCAGAAAGTCGCCCACCATCTGATTGTTATTTGTCCTTGGAACAGCACATGGGTTGCTGCACATTGCGCATCACAGATTGAGGCCAATCAGATTCCCTAACTAACACTCTTCTCAACACACCAAATTCAGATGGCCATGTCTATCCCCATAGCCCCACCGATTTGACTTTAGGTATTGCTATAATTTTTTTAATGGACCATATTTAATTCTAAGCTTGTCATGAAAAATAGGAAAAGTAAAATTAAATCTGAACCGTTTAAAAAATTATAACATATTACACATATTTTGTAGTTTTTTTACGGCACCTAAGCCCAATCCGAGCCCTGCAAGCTTAGCATAGAAAATACTACTTTTCCTCACCCAGTCTAGCAAGAATTTCATGCTATAGAAATCAACACAAAAATATGAGCAAATCAAACGGTAAAAAGAAAAGAAAAAAAGAATGGAATTCCGTGAGTACAAAGGCATGCATTAAAGAGTCTCTCAAGAACAATAATACCACCACCTTAGAACTATAGCAAGTTAGTGGCTAAGGCTTAATTGCCCCTACCCAACTGCCACCCACCTCAATATCTTGGGTCAACACACTCTCCTCAAGACATATAAACATATTACTTGAATCACTCGCCACAAATTACACTGCTTATTGTCTCATTATCTAGCAAGAATTTCATGCTATAAGTATCAACAAAGATTAGTAAATAATGCAGTAAAAAGCATGGAATCGTCTTCCAAGAACAATAAAACCACCAATTTACACCTGTAGCAAGTTAGTAGCTAAGGCTTAATTGCCCCTACCCAACTTCCACCCACCTTTAACATTCTGGGTTGGCTACACCTGCATGCATTAATATATAGCACCCATCTTATCCACCAACAATTAAATCTCCATACTTCTATATATGGCTTTTCCATCTATATTTATCACTCTGATCTATTTAAGGTAATTCATTCATGAGCTAATTCTCTCTCGATAGGAGGGCTGCCCCATTTATTAAATCACAGCACCACCCATATCAATACAAGATCTGCTGGAAGTTGGCAGGATTACAATGTGTAAAATTAGTGAGTTCCAACCTGTCTGCATGAGATATATCTTCATGGAGGTAAAGCTGTCCAGTGAAATGTTTGATAAAAGGCAGAGGAAGCAACCATAACAGGTCAAGGGAGAGGGGTAGTGGAAGAAACAAAATATTAGTGGAAGTAACACTAAGCATATTGATTTAAAAATTGAACAAGCAATTCAGAGTACTATAAAATAATGGACAAAACTTACATCTTAAGCATTAGTCATGGCTAATACACCAGCCCCTACTGAGCACTTACATTAATATATTCTTTAATAAATAACAAAAATTATCATAAACCCCAATAGCTCCGCTAATGTTTCCTCAGATACTAAATATGGCAGAGTGCTATCTTCAGGCATTGCTGCTTCCTGACAAACCATTGACAAATCCCACTAGAACTAGCAAGAATCTAACCTGGATAGAGCCAAACCCCAATAGGCCAATACTAACATATTCTAAAAAATTATAGACAAACAAATGAAGAACAGATATTCTTCCCAACAGTATCAACTTGACCCATAAATTAAACAAATGTAAATTTTAAACTATAGAGAGAGAGAGTCAGAGATGGCATCCAAAGCAATTACAGGTTTTGGGAGTGAAAGAACAGAAGCCAAAAGGCCTATTGGGAATGTTGCAATTGATGGCATAGCAACAAGGAGATGGCAAGCACAGGCCTTTGGCCCCACCACAGCAAGTGCAAAGAGCACATATCTGGAAGCTCCCCAGCCTCCTTCTGCTCTCATTCATCACCATCATCATCTTCTCCATCTTCCCTTCCTCCATCAAAGGCACCATCTCAGCCTCCGTCCCATTTGCCTCCAAATCAAGAAACAAACATTCAATCCACAAAATACCCACAAAAAATCATGACCAATTTGACAAGAAAACTAAAGGGATCTGTAAAATCAAAGTCGGTTTCCACGGAAAGAACACTCACTTGGGCCACTCTTGCTTCATTGTATTCGACCATATTGGCTAAAAACAGAAGCAATATGAGAGAGAATGTGACACCATAAGCAGACATCATGGTTCTTGAGACGCTCTTGTTGGATTTGTATTTGGAAGGAGTGTGAAATGGATCTTGATCTTCTCTAGGGAGGCTTTTAATTTGTTGTATCATAAATGAGTTTGATGAGCTGCTTTTAGGTGGCGTTAAATTGAAGGGTGGAAAATGGGGAAGTGGGTTTTGGGTTCAGGGGAATTTTTGAAGAGAGGGTTTTGTTGGTTGCAGTTTGGCATTTTGGTGGTGGGTCTGAACTGTGAAGGGCATGTAGAGTGAATACCCTCTCTCTCATTCCTGTGAGGGTACGCACCACCTCCCAGTGGCAGCTTGAGGTGCGTTGGTACGGAAGGGTTTTTGGTCCCATAGTACGGCTGTGACGGCTGTCTCGCACTTTTTTTCTACCAAAAGTTGCGTTTGGATCGGGTACAACCTTCAGTACATTAGAGGCCCAACCCTAATATTGTTTGTTGATTGATTTTGTATGAGATGCTTCAATTTTTAACAAATTTCCAGCTTACCAAACAACCTTGAATCATGATTTGAGATTCATTTTTATTAGGTTGTCCAAATTTCATAAAAATTTGTTTAGCATGTGAGAAGAAAGTTGCAGAGTCCACTTGGCTTAGGCTTAATAAGTAAACATCACTTAAAAATAAACTATAAAATAACTCTTGATAGGTTTAAAATGATTTTTCATAATACCTGACCATTTTAGAAGGTTTTATTTCGTAAGTGTTTGAGAAAAATGTCTAATTGAGAATGTAAAGTAACAAATTCATAAACTAAGGCATGGCTTTTTCATTTATGACAATTTCACTTTAAGGTATTTAAAAACATTTGAGTTTGAAGCATAACATATTTGCACATTCCATTTACTTTGAAACTACATCTTTCTCTCATCACATCATTTTCTCTTTCTTTCACTTCATCATACCTATATCTTACCCTCATACGATAGAGGTCACCTTATCAAGGCTTTCCATACCGGTACATGAGGCACCGTTTTACACTAGTACATTAACCCTCATACCATAGAAGTTGGCAAAATATATAAATTTTCATATAAGTAATCTGTATCATACCAGTTCCCTCACCACAAGGGATCATAAAAGTATTGGCTAGGCTATCGTACCAACACACCATTACAAGGTAACCATAACTTATACTGGGGACCTATCATTGAGTAACCGTATTGCATACTAACTCTCACTTTAGGGAAATCATAACTAATTCCATATCTCATAACAAATCCATATCGTTTTATCATCTTTCATAATTAAAACATAATTGGTACGTAAAACATAATTTAGCATCTGAAATATCATCATGCAAATGAAATACAATTAAGGCTTGCATCATGTTAGAAAATTATATCATTTCATGCCATAAGAATACCTTCAATTTTCATTGTAACATTATGCATGAAAGTTTATCTATAATTCCACAATAAGTTTACTTACCTTGAACGCCTATCCTCAAACCTAGACATCTCAAAGCTTAACTTCACGATTTTGTAAAACCACACTTTAATATTAGACAAACCTTATATTAAAACCCTAATGAAACCTTAATCAAGCATCTAAAAACCCTTAAACCAAATTTGGGGCACAATGGTCATTCTGTTCGACCATCAATCGATCGAGTATCGTGTCGAACATTCCGCAACCCCTTGGAAGATTCGAAGGTTTGGCTAAACCTCCCATTTTTATAAAAGGTCCAAACTTTACCCCACCCAACACGATCTGAGGCCCTATTATCAAGCTTAAGATTATCCTAACCATAAATAACACATCCATCTCCAAAATGTAAGTCCATAATTATTAAATCGCTAACTCATCACTAATCTCATAATAAAACAACCATAACTAAATAGATCTATAACAAAACCATTAACCTTAACATTCTAAGCAAGGCCTTACTCAACCAAACACAACACCCAACCCATAATACTCATCACAAAATCTTGAACTACTAACATAAACACAAACTAATGATACAAGGCTGACCACAAAAAATAATCTAAGACAACAAGATAAAGTAGGTACATAAACGAAGTTAAGACGAGGTGTTTACCTTGCACAAAGATAGTCTTAGCCCTCCTTCACTTTTCCTTCCTTTCTCTCCCTCTCTCTCACTCAAGGGCACTTTAGGGCTTCCAAAATAGTGTAAATCAGCAAGTGAAAGAGGAGGGCTATCTCCATATGTAAGTGAAAAGTCTTCCCTTGCAGACTCTTTTTGGAGAGTGTGAAATCCCTGAGTCTCATTCTTTGTGAGTTAAGGCTGGGAGATGAATCATGAAATTAATTACTAGTTAATTAATTTCATCGAGGTGTTACACATAGAAATGCTCAAGGGTTAAACACTACAATCCCTAAATTTACATAATTTAATGAATCCAAGGTTTAGCTCTTACCTTGAAAATTTGAGAAATCCAAAGTTTTAGTCCACGAAACTCCCACTGTTTGCTTGAATATTGTTTAGAACCCCTTTAAACACAAAACCCTAAGGAAATTTGAGAGATTAAGCATAAACTAAAAAGATCAACCCAACTTCAAGGAAATTGGGATTTATGATTTTTACCTTAAATTGATCGATGAAATCAAAGCTCTAATACCAAGGATCACGTTTCCGGATTTAGCTTAAACTTGGAAATTTCCTCTTGTTCCCTAATATTTACTCAAACCCTAGGAGAGAAAATAAGAGAGTTGCATGAAGAGAAAGGAGAAAATGTGTGAAATGAGATTAAGTACAAACAAGGAAAAAAAAAATATTTTACCCCCCTAATGTTTCACCTGTTTTGCAATTCTGCCTCCCAAGAAATTTGTTTTATAATATGGCTTCACATAGTTTCTCAAATTTATCAATGTAGCCCTTCCATCAGCAATATTCGTCTTATTTGATAGAAACTGGTAAAAACTCTAAAATGCCCTCAATTTTTTTTTTTTTTTAAAAAAAGCCCAAAACAGATAAAAAAAAACAAAAAAGGTGGTTGTAGCATCATCGGCCATATGGGGGGTGCCCAGTCACTTCCACCCCATGGGTCATTTGGGGCTGGTCGAGCAGCTCACATCTGGTCGAAATGGGGGTGGCTCCACCCCTTCTGGCCAAAATAGGGGTGGTTGGCCAATCACCTCATTTTGTTTTTTGTTTTTTTTAATGAGGGTTTTTTTTACTTCTTTTTTTTAAAAAAAAAGAAAGAAAATTGGTGAAAAATCTAAAATGCCCTCATTTTCCGTCTGAGATGACGGAAATTACGAACGGAAGGGCTAGATTGACAAATTTGAGAAATTATGTGAGGCCACATTGTAGAAAAAATAAATAAATTCTTTTGAGGCAAATAAGGGAAATATAGAGACAACAAAAAACAATAGTTTTAAAATGGGAAAAAAAAAAACCCTAACAAACAGTAGCACCGACGGAGGAATAGGCAGGGGAATGGCATATGAAGTCTTCTGCCTGGTGCGTGAGCGGCAAATGGTTGACTGGAGGACAACGACTAGGAGCTGGAAGGTCGAAGAAGATGGTGGACTCACGTGTAGGAGGCCGAGACTGACAAAGGAAATTAGATTGGGCTTTGATGTAATGCCTTGCATGCTTAACACCAATATTTTTATAACAAAGGTTATGACGGGTAACTCATTCTTAATTACATATTTTAACAAATAAAACACCTTTCGAAATAATTCATTAAAAGATTATTATTTAAAAAAAAAAAACCTGCGACATTTGAATGTTCAAATAAGTACATTAGAATGATTGATAGTTGCCCTATTCAACTGTATTTTGTCTCTTTCACGAACGATTGAAGTTGTACATGAATGTTGGACTTGTCGTTTTCACAAACGTTCGAAGTACGAAATGAACATTCGATAAAGCTGAAAAGCAATTTTGGACGAGTAGAGATAGGCGTCCGTCAATGACGGACGCCTATCGTCCGTCTTTTAGTGAAAAAAAAAATAAAAACTCAAAAAAAATGCTTTTTTTCATTTAAAAACAGTCTTAAACTTATCTAATTCTCATTTTATTTTTCTCCAAGGTTATGAAATGGGGATGAAATAAGCCTGAACCTGTTTTTTGTTAAAAAAAAATATTTTTTATTTTTTTTATTGGATAAAAAATAATAAAAATATTTTTTTTTAACAAAAAACAGGTTCAGCTTATTTCATCCCCATTTCATAACCTTGGAGAAAAATAAAATGAGAATTAGATAAGTTTAAGACTGTTTTTAAATGAAAAAAAGCATTTTTTTTTTAGTTTTTATTTTTTTTTTTCCGTGGAAAACGGACGCCTAACCCTCAATCTATCCTAGCTTTTCCACGCCTATAAATAACTCTCGTTTGACCCATAACCCTCACACTTCATTCCAGTATTTTAGAAAACCCTAGACCTAGTGTACGTGAGAAAGGAATCTTGAGAGAGAAAGTGGTATTTGGTATGATTCCACCCTTCTTAAGGTAGCTATTGAATTTCATTTTGTTTTACAATATTATTATTCTAACCTTATGATTTATTAAGCATTTTTTAAAATCTTAGCATGTAATGATAGGTTTACAATTTATTACATGAAATAATTTAGTTTTTTTCAAATTTATGAGCTTGCCTATGATTTTCCATGTTGTAACATGTTGCTATGTTTTAAAATGATTTTTGTTGAGTCATTATGAGCTTTGGTTAAGTTAGTATGTGTTCTGACTTCTAAGTAGAAGTTTTAAATAAAATCATGCATTCTGACCATGGTCGAACATTCCATTACACGGACCGAACGTTCGCCCTACATGTCCGGATAATCAACCCATAAAACCAAACGTTCGACAGTGTCCAAAAATGCATGATAGGGTTTTAATGGTAGATTAGTACTCCAATAACAAGATTAGGGTTTCGCATGCTCAAAATAGAACTCTCAGTATATTGTGTATAATATTAGGGTACGTTTCACAATGTCGGGAAGACTGAGATGTCCAAGTTAGTGGATGAGCGTTTGAGGTAACTAACTAATTACAAAATTGTGTACATTTAATGTGTAATATGTCAACGGATTAAGCATGTTTTATTTTATGTTATGAGCTTACAAATTTTATAATATGTTTATAATTGTTTCAAATGTATAATTGTTCATATATTCATATTTTACAATAAATGAACAATATATGCATCGTACGACATGATACACCATCTTGAGTGGAATAATGGCCATGGGCTACCATTATATGGGTTTGACCCTATGGTTAAAGAGTTTACTTTTATGTTTGGCCTTGAATCTAATGATTGTTTTTGTAATCAGCGCATCATTTACAGATGGGTCACAGTTACCGCTTTGCTAGTAGCGTGGGCCACCTGAGATCGAACTCAGTTGGACTACTAGTATAAGACGATATGTTTGTGCAATATCAGGGGCACCAGTATTGTACTAGATGTTCTCTTGAGAAAGCGCAAACCTAACTGGGAAAGGGTTAAGGGCCCGAGTAGATCATATGTAGGAAAGTTATGAAAATTTCTTATATATGAATAATACATGATTTTATGCATTAAAATTTCAGTGATTTGTTACCGGGATTTTGTTGTTACTCTTCAAAATAAACCATATTTTAAATGGCATAATAACAGGAACAACATACATCGTTAGCGAAAACGTATGTTTAATAATTAAAAGTTTCATTGTAATTTACTTACTAAGTTATGGATTTATGCAGTTACTAATTTTTACCTATGAAATACCCTAGTGTTTTGCAGATTCACAAGTTGTCCAATATAGTGAGTAATTTGTTAGGATGAAGATGCCAAGCGAATGACTCACATTGTCAAGTTTTATTAACGAGTGATTAGTTGTTAACATTTTAGTAATATCTGTTTGGAAGCTCTGAGTCTATTGTTGATGATAAATAAGGTTATCTAGGATTTATTGTTAGTTAACTCAGATAAACTATTTACATTTTCCGCTATTTACTATGATAATTAGCGATGTGTAGTAAATTCAGCTAGTTACTAGTTAATTGGTCTGAAGATACTACGGGTAACCCTATGAGTTACCATATCAATGACTTAACTATAGATGCGTTATATATGGTTTCAAAGTCAATACTGATAAGCCTTGAATGATATGCATTCAAACCTTTTAACTTGCATTTGTTAAACCTTAGTTATTTTAAAATATAATATTTTGTCTTGTTTTTGTGTTTGTTAGTGTTTTCAGGTCTTATGGTATATGTGCACTCTACATCATGGATTTCTTCAAAATATGCAAATTCCTCACTTGGCTCGAGCTACTTCATAACTTGGCTCGAGCGATATAGACTTCACTTGGCTCGAGCTACTTCAGAACTTGGCTCAAGCAATATAGACTCCACTTGGCTCGAGCGACTTCGTAACTTGGCTCGAGCAAGATACACTCAAACTGTCTCGAGCAAAATCCTAACTTAACTCGAGCGAAATTGAACCAGTCATAATTTGAAGTGCGATCTGCACTGGATTTGGAGGAAGAGAGATTTATGGAAGACTTGGTCAGTGCAAGAACAGCTCTGTGATCTCCCAAAAGTAGTGTTGACTCGATTTTACTAAGAATGAGAGATTGGAGGTGAGAGAATCCCTTGAAAAGAGGGATTTTTGAGTGAGCTAGGAGGATTTGAAATAGGGATATATTTTTGTAAAGAGGAGGGGATTGGCTCATGGATAGCAGCTGGAGGGAGTTCTGAGTTCATCGTGAAGTCTGCCTAGAAGCTACAGAACACTCCAAGAGATGGTTTTCTCTAATTCAATAGAGAAATTCAGCTCCTCTATGAGTGGCTAATCTCTTTTTCATAAGGAGTTGATGAAACCCTTTCCAAACACCATGATGTAATTTGTATTCATTGCTGAGATTTTTCAGAGTGCACATGATGATTGTTTAGCTTAGAGAATTGCAAAAACCATTTGTAAATTGTTCTTCAATGAAAATACTCATTCTTGATGATATTCCATCTTGTCTATAAGATAGTCTTTTGTCTCGAATGAATCTAACATCTTTATTTTTTGTGATTATGGAGATGATAGCTAGGCAATGATATTAATTCACATTCATTCAAGAAACTTGATAGATCATACTTAGGATTCATAAATCATACTACATCTTAGTTTTACTTAATTTAGGTAGATGATTCATGCAACCTAGGATGTCTTATTCGTGATTCTTGGTGATATGTATGTTGTTTAGGGATTGTATTGGCCATACTAGGGAATATGGATCGTATCACAAATAGTGTTTAGGTGATCAATCCGTATTAACCTAAGATGATTTATCATTTTCTCCAAAACAAAAGTATTTTTTTGCCAATGTCGTCGTATGATTGACAACCATACGCGCATCATATCGTGTATATATTGAGAATCCCACATGAGTACGAATATGGTCATTGGTATGAGGTTTATGGTGGATTCAACCCCTATGTTTCATTCCTTGTATTTCATTACGTGTTTATGCTTTAATTCAATTCAAAACAACAAAATATCTTTCTGAGTTAGATTATAATTAATTCTGAGTATTTGATAAGCATCCATCTAAGAACAGTCTTTAAAGTTCGATACCCTCAAAAATAGTCCTATCCTATAAAGGATTCGTCCTATTGTGAGTGGTCTTTCATAATTGATCTATAAAATCCACATCAGATACTCTTCAGAATCTCCTCGTAAAGTTAAGATATCCTTGAGTTTTATTGCTTATGGTTTAAGGCTGTGAGATGAACCATGAAGTTAATTACTAATTAATTAATTTTATTGGGCGTTACATTTGAAAACTTATCTAATAACCATGCCAGATTTGAGATGCATAATAGCGGAAGACGGCGAACGGCACGGTGCTGAGCGGAGAAGAAGACGAGTGGAGGATGGCGGTAGAGAATTTGTATTTTGTATAGAATTAATATTTAATGGTATATGGAAAGACAATGGAAGCTATTGCGGAGTGTAGTTGGATAGGGAAACAAAAAATAGTTTTGTTTCCTAAATTTTTTTTTTAAAAAAAAGTTAAAAAAACAAAAGCTTCTATTAGTGCTCTTTTTAATAAGGCTGGCAATTTTTAACATGACCCGCGAACCCGACAGAAACCCAACACGAAATTAAAGAGTTAGGATTGAGAAGTCTAACCCGTTTAATTAAATGAGTTAGGTTTGAGTTGACTTATATAGTCTTATATACATGCTTTGACATGATCTAAACCCGACAACAATATAATGACAAACAATTTTTGACATAACTTGCAAACCCAACAAAAACTCAATACAAAATTAGAGGGTTATGGTATAAGGGTTTAACACGTTTAATTAACTAGTTCGGATTATGATTCACCTATATAGTCTTATATCTATACCTTGACACAACCTAAACTCGATACGCGAATATGAATTGCCACCCCTACTTCTTACCAAAGTCCATGTCCAGCTAGATCTAGTGTAGCCTCTCCTGTCGCTGCACTCTAGCTTTTCTTCCTCACTTCTGCGGTGGTCCTTTTCTCCTCAAGCAATCCTTCAAGGATTCCTACATTTTGTTGAAGAATAGTCCTACATCGCCTGTGGACAAGATCTTGGGCATGTTTATAAAAGTGGACAATCCTCTTCTATCAAGTCGGTTTTATGGGATGAGTTAGGCCCACAAATTTCTTCATGGTATCAGAGCCTACCACAAGGACGAATAGGCCCGCACTACTTACCCCGTGACAAGGACAAAAAAAAATACTGGCTTGCACGTGAGGGAGAGTGTTGAGGAATAGTCTCACATCGCCTGTGGACAAGATCTTGGGCATGTTTATAAAAGTGGGCAATCCTTTTCTATCAAATCAGTTTTATGGGATGAGTTAGGCCCATGAATTTTTTCACATTTGGCTATTCCAATTTGTTGTCAAACTGTCGATTTCAATCACAGCTTGTTCTTGGCTCAAGGATCAAGAAGAAGTGTTTATTGGATCGGGCCTTTGGCCTGTTTTGAGCTGTTATTTTCTCTACTAGCACTATTTCGGTGGACTTGGAACTACCATTGGGATTCCTGCAACCATTATTGTCTTACTTTTGCTGTTATCAGTGTTTTCTTTGATTTCTCGTTTGTTGTTTTCCTTATATCCAAACAAGTGAAAGGAAGGCCTATGCCCTCTCCTTTTCTTTTTCTCTAGACTCCTAATCATGGTGCAAGGATGAAGCACGCCCAAAATAATTCATGATGTTGACTAGGATCATGCCTATTCTTATAATTATTATAATTGTTATATCATAATTATAAAGAATGGTGCCATTTCCGCAAAAGAGTTGTGCAAAAGTGAGCAAAAACTTAGCGATCACTCCTTCATTTAAGAAGATAAAAATATGACATTTTGATTTGATAAAGTATATGAATTTCTTATAAACTAGGTCTCTGAAAGTGTCAAGTGTACTTTAAAACTCTCAATATTTTACCAACTATGCTTGAGTTCTCATTGCTTTTTATGACTATTAAAGTTCTACTTTGGGCCTCTTGCCACCTCCTCCTTTCCTACCTTGACCAGCTTGGCCTTCATTCGCCATATATCTTAGTAGTTAGGGGGTAGGATTGAAGAAATAATGAAAGAAAATGAAGTAAATTGAAGGAAACTGCTACGAATCTAGATATTAAGTCTGTAATGGGATAAATTTGGATAGATTTTTTGGGATCATGATCTACTACAATTTCTATATTCTAAAATTATGTGAATGTAGGCATTTTCTTCCCCCCCTCCCCCCCCCCCTTCCCCTTTTTTTTTTTGGCATTGAACACCTTGAAAAATTCTAACTATTAAAAAGATGGCATGTTATCGAGACAGACAAAAAAAACAAAAAAAATCTTTTCAAAAGGCTTTTTTTTTCACTTTTGAAGAGACGATTTTTTTTTTTTTTTTTTAGTAAAATGAAAGACAGTTTTTGGCTCAAAGCTTTTCTACGACAAAAGCAGAAAAACCTGATAAAAATATACTCAATTCTCATTGATAATATGTTACTTTTTTAATGTGTGATTTTTTACGCCATTTGATAAAAAAAAAAAGGCCTGAATTTACATTATTTGAGAATCTAGGTAGTTAGAGGGAAGCTGAACCTCTTGACAAACACAGAGTTTGAGAATAAACTTTTAATTCATTGAATTGCTATACGGAATCTATATTATTTTATAGAGAGTATTGTAGCTTATTTTACAAAAATAATTATTATACAATAATGCTTAAAATAAGGAGATTGCAATAATATGCAATTATTATGATTATGAAAAATATTAGGGGAGAATATTAAGAAAAATATTTTGAGAATATTTTGGACATTTTATCAATTAGGCAGAGAATATTGGATTTCTAAGCCCTTTTATTAATTTATTGTAAGTAGATTTCTAAGTCCTAAATAGTAGATAATTGTATACTAGTTATTAGGGTGTTGTGAAGGGAGAAGAATCCAGATGAAAATTAGGGTTGTTTTGGGAGAAATGGGTGTCTGCGAGAAAGGGATTGACTGGGTGTTGGAAGACAGAAGGTCAGACGTCAAAATCTGTCGGTTAGGATGTCGTGAAACGTTGGGAAATGGGGGTAACGCGTGGAACCAATTGATGGTTGAGATATGGCGTGGACCAGTGGGAACTGTTGATTAATATTAATTGGGGAATGCACGTGACTCAGTTGGGAAATTAACATCATAGTTTTTTTCTAAGCTGTTTTTTGGTTTTTAAGCTAAATTACATCATTAGTTTTTTCTTTTTTCTAGTTCAATTACATCATTAGTTGATGTAATGGGATGTAGGCAAAGGAGTTTAGTTTGTTGGGTTTATCACCATAGAAATTTTAAATACTTCAATACCATTTCATTTTTATTTTTTTGGGCTGATTTGACACTATTCATTAACTTTTTAAATAATAGTTAATTTAATAAATAATTGACACTATCACATCAGTCCAAAATGATGGAAGTCAAGTATATAACATCACTCTAGTTAACAATAATAAGTTATGATCGGCTCAAAAAATTAATTATATCTGTTACTGTAGATTGTAGCTAAATACCAATTTCTGTATAATTGTAACTAATCACAAAGATTAATCAAAAGTTTGGATGTGGATAATGTGGCTACCTCAAATAAACATGTCAATTCTTCTTTTCCTTCTTTCCATCTTTATTTGTACCTTTTACTCTTCCATTCTTATTACAAAACACATAAAAAGACATAAGATCATAGCAAACCCCCAAATTTGACAAGGAATTATAGAGTATGATCATTGAGGTATTCATGAGACCCTAAATTTTGCTTCAATTTGTGATGTTGATCGAGATGCCGCCTTCAATGAACCAAGCTCTCGCCCGTCTCTACCTCAAGATGATGGCGTTCTAGAAGTTTTCTAAAGCAATGATGTGGAGGTAATGTTCATATCATATGTGGAAGAGTAATTTTATTTGGTAGACTCTTGTACAACTGCCATACAATTAAATGACGTAATAGTAAAAATCAGCAATTGGATCAACACTTGTAAAAAAAAAATCTCAATTGCTGATTTTTACTGCTATGTCATTTAGTTGTACTGCAATTGTAAATTAGTCTACTAAATAAGATTATTTTTTACCAGTTCGAACGCGTGGAATTCCATTGTTGGGTCTAATATTCAAAATTGGAAAAAATTATATCTACTTCTAAGAATTATTCTCTATTGTATTTTGTTCGATGAGCTCTGTAAGAGCATTAGCAGCAGCTTCCCTTAAATTCCATTCTCTTCCCTAGTGTAGAGAAAACTGTTAAAAAAACACAAAAAAGTCCCTGCAGCAGCTTCCCTAAGTGTTCCCTAAACTATAAAAACACCAAGGGAACCACTTTTGGTTCCCTACATCTAGGGAACCAAAAGTAGTTCCCTTAGCATTATTAAAATATAAAAAACTTTCTCTCTCCTCTACCATTTGTTTAAAACAATATTTAAATGATTTCTCTTTCCTCTCTCTTTCTTCTAGCATTTAATTTAAATAGTATTTAATTCATGTAGGGAAAGATGAAGGGAAGCTGCTGTGGAGTGCATTTAACTAAGGAACTAAAAAATGGTTTTGTTCCCTACATTAAAGAAAAGCTTAAGGGAAGCTGCTGTTAATGCTCTAATGCTTCACAATTAGTGTAGTCTATTCCTATCCCATTCTCTTTATGTCCACTTCAAAATCCACCACGTCATCCATTTCTCTCTTGATCACAAACCACTTTGAATTGGTTCCCAACTTTTACGTCTCTGAAAATGCAAAAATTCAGAGTTGCAAACTTCTACCACAATTTACAACATTTAAACAAGATCCCAACACCACTTTTAATAAGAAATATCCCTACCACCTAGAGTGAAGCGAAGCCCTGATAGCCTATAAAATGATGCAGAAAAGCAAGATTGAAAAAAGTAACAACAAACGTTTCGGGTGCACAAACAAAATCTCAACTGATTACTGAAATGCAAAAGCAATCCATGTGACCAAAACCAAAACAGGCAGAAAACAGAAATGAAGCAGAGAGAAGTATGAACGTATTGCCAGACAAGGCTGACTATCAGAAGAGGGTTGTTCTCAACCCTTCTTCTGGATGACTATATTTGATTAAAAAGGCCAAAAAGAAAAAGAAAAAGAAAAACTAATGTCCAGAATCAATCAAAGAAGATAGAAGTGGAATTCTAAAGCTCATTCAGCAACAAAACACCATACAACATTGATATATCCATAGACAAATAATGTTCATCGACATTGTGCACAAGTCAGACAGCAAGAAGTCAGCTTGTCCAGAAAAGTTTAATTAGCTCATGAATGAAAACTGATATTCCGAAAAAAAATAATTAAAAATATGTAGTAGCATAAAGCACACTTTTTAGAAACACTAAAAGTTAATGGCGCAAGCTACAAAATAATGCAGAACCCACCCACAGTATAACCCACAATTTCAGGAAAAAAAAAAAATAGAGTATTATTTCTAATTAAAAATATAAGCAGCAAATTCTGGTGTTCAACTTCTACCTGCTACAATTTCTTCAGGGATTAAGTATTAGACTGGTGCGGCTGCAAGATTGATCTGTATCTTCAATGACAGACCTGCTATTTCAAAGAGCCACCTGCAAGGTCGAGAATTCAAATCCTTGACTTTGCACCACAAATACTGCAGAACCAAACTCCAAAGAAGCAATAATTTAAATCCAGTTTTAATTGCAGATGCAACTTGCAGATTGAACTTGGGAGACAAGGAGAAAGAGAACGCTTGAGGTTTGAAAACTTTGAAGAAGTCATCTGGTGAGGACATGAGCGACTTCTTCCACTTCATTCTTCTGTCTACATTTACGAAGTTCAAACCAAAAGCTTGCCTCATTGATTTCTGCAAGATGAAACCTATCCAGCAACGTAATTAAAGAAATAAAACATATAATATAGTAAAAAAGCTAATAAGATAATTTAAGAAAAAAATACTTACTACAACAGGAATCATTATTGTGTATGAAAAGAACTAAAGTAGATATTAAAGGACTCTTGCAGAATTCATTTAAATGGTAGCAGTAGTAGCAAGAAGCTGAAGATTGGGAAATGAGGATGATAGTGATTACAATGAAGTAAATATCCATGCAAAACAGGCAGCAGAAATTTAAGCATTATGAGAAAGCAGGACATGCGGACATTTCAACCCTGGGTGACCACAACAAAGGTGATTCATGGGAAAGCCAGAATGAGGCCATCAAAACTTGCAAAAAAAAATGTTTTACATAAAGTACAGGGAAAAAAATAATACATTAAAATCAGAAAGATCAGCTTTCGGACAGATGAAATGTTCACATTGGATTTTACCATATGTGACAATATTTGCAGATTTTATACAATGCAGTGATATGAAATTCAGGAGAGTCAAGTCTGTCAACTTGAATCCATTTTCAGCAGAACAGAATCAACTTGACATGAATTCTGTACATCTCAAGCTATCAATTTGCAGATTTTACAGATAACTCTTGCTTAACCTCCAAAAGATTGGAAAAAGTAAATGACTCATGTCTTCAGCCTTCTGTGTCAATATTATTGTCCCCAGATTGCATCTGTCTAGTCTCTGACAGTGAAAGTCGCCTGGGCTTTGCCGAGCCTGCTTCAACAAGTGCTTCTGATGACATATTTAATGCAGCAGTTCCTGATGATGACCCCAGCAAACGCCGGACAGGGGCATCAGCCGAAGATGATGCAGACGGATTGTATGTGAAAATTCCCATAGGGTGGTCAAACTTGCAACTTGGACCAAATTTGCAGATTCCATAACGAGAATAGAAAATGCATAAAGGCTCTCCCTGTTAGAAATGAAAGAGTGGCTCCCATCAATAAGTATTAAATAATCAAAGTTGTACTACAGCACAGACAAACATGTCTGAAACAACAACAAAAAAGGGGGGTGGAAGTTCACAAAACCATTTTTGACTTTGGACTAGAAGTCTCTCCCAACAAATAAACGCAATATTTCAAATTACACATTTACAAATCAAAAAGAAGTTTCCAAGAAGAAGGATGAAGGGAACAAGAAAAATCCAGCTCAAGCTACAATTAGGAGTAGAGGATTCGAATAACAATTTTTATATCTTTTATATATGATAATTGAAAATATCAGGGTTTTAGAGAGAAGACTTAAAAGAATTGGAAAAGAAAATTTAAGTGTAGAAAATCTCTACTCCCCCTCTTACTTTTGCATCACACACATACACACATACTTGGAAATAATATAATAGACTTGTATACCCTCATTGGGTTACTCATTACAATTATGCCTCTTAACACTTCCCCTCAAACTGAAGTCCATGTATCATATTAAACTTGTTTGAAAAAAATAAACTCCAATTGACATCGACCTATGGACTCAGTAAACATATCTTATCACAGAATAACTGGAGAAAGAGTCTCCTAAAGAAAATGTTGCAACCATGTAAACTCGCTAGTAATGTGAGCCATTGCCTTGTACTCAGCTTTTGTACTAGATCAATCTACTACTATTTGTTTCTTACTTTTTCATGTAACCAAATTGCCTCATAAAAAGATACAATATCCCGTAAGAGATCTTCTATACGAGGGAGAGCCCGCCCAATCAGAATTGGAAAAACCTTCAACCCTAAGGTGCCCATTTGGCCTATATAACAATCCAAGACTAGGAACTTGTTTAAGATAGTGAAGAATAGGAGTCCCAACATCTTAATGTGAGACCCTAGGAGCTCCCAATAATTGACTCACTATTTTTACTACATATGAGATATCTGGTCCAGCAACAATGAGATCATACCGTACTCTAACAAGACAACAATGTCTTCCTGCATCTCCAAATAGCTATCTTTCATTATTGAATAGTTCATTATTTGGATCTGTAGGAGCATTAATAGGTTGAGCTCCCAATAAGTCAAACTCTTCTAACAAATCAAGTATATATATCCTTTGCGATAAGCTAATACCTTTATTAGGCTTAGCAACTTCAATCCCAAGAAAGTATCTAAGTTTGCCCAAAAAATCTTTGGTATAAAACTGCTCTGCAAAAACTATTTCAATGCGTCAATCTCTCCTGAGTCATTTCCAAGAATGTCATCAGCATACACTACTAGCAGAATATAACTTGCATTAGTATGCATGTGCAACGCTGATGGTTTGTCTAGAATTTACAAATGCCAAACTCTAATACTACATCATAAAAACTTCCCAAATCATGCCTTCTTTGGTATAAAACTGATCTGCAAAAATTATTTCAATGTGTCAATCTCTCTGGAGTCATTTCCAAAAATGACATCCACATACACTACTAGCAGAATATAATTTGCATTAGTATGTATGTGAAACGCTGATGGTTTGTCTGGTGTTTACAAAGGCTAAACTGTAATACGACATCATAAAAACTTCCCAAATAATGCCTTTTTTAACTTGCATACATTACCCCGACACTCTTCCATATGAAAAGGCATTTCTAACATCCAACTGAAAATCATGGCTAGTCAAAATCAGAAGCAATAGGAATTAACACCCAAACATAGGAGATCTTGGCAATTGGAGAAAAGGTATCCTCAAAATCAATGCCATAGGTTTGTGTATGACCTTTATCAACCAATCATGCCTTCAAACGATTCTTAGAACCATCAAAACTAAATTTTATTGTATATACACATTTGCATCTAATGATCCGTTTACCAGAAGGCAGTGGAACGAGATCTCATGTCCCATTATGATGGAGGGCATCCATTTTAGTTTCCATGGCTTTCCTTCAACCCAGATCAAATAATGCATCCTTTACTATCTTGGGAATAGAAACCATTGACAGTTTGGAGGTAAAACAGGAAAAGAAACGAGACAAGGAATTACAAGAGACAACAAACTAACTAATAGGTTGCTTAATGACACAATAATGTGCCTTTTGTGAGAATAATAAACAAGGAGTTCGAAACACTAGGTAAACGTACATCTGAAAATAGAGAGATGGTGTAAGCACCACAGGCGACAGCCTTAGGCGACAAGAATAAACATGTAGGAGACGAGGCAAAGAATTTGGTGGGGGTAGACGAAGCAATGTTAGTTTATGATAGAAAAGAACTCGGAATAGGTAGCGGAATGGAAGATGAGAATGACACAAGTCTTAAATCACTAGTTGTCTTAAAAACTTAAGCCAATAGGAAATGATGAGTTTAATTATTTAAAAAATATGATAACATCCCCTTACATGTGGGCTTGAACTCCTTTTCAAAAGGTGAAGCTTAACACGCGGAATATTTAATTAAATGGGAGGTGAATTATAGAGACAAGGTTCAAACTTAGAAAATACTATATTAAATCACTAATTGTCTCAAAAGCTTAAACTGATAAAAATTGTAAATTTAATTATTTAATTAATATTCTAACAAGAAGATCACACTCACCAAGAGAATGGACATCCAATAAATAGGATGTAGATTCAAAAATAGGTAACATCAATACTAGTGAAGCAGGATTGAAGGACAAGATAGTACTAGTGATATCCTTTTTGAGTCCAAGAATAACCAAAAATAATACATTTAGTTGCACAAGTATTAACTTATCAAAACTGGGACCAAACTTGTGAATGTAACAACCATACCCAAAGACCTTTGGCAGAATAGAAAGCGAAGGAAAGGCAGGAAACAAAACAAACTAAAGGAATGCAATATTTAGAACTTAGGATGGAATTCGATTTAACAAGGTGACAAGGACATGGTCACTCTAAAACTGGTTAGGAACATACATGTGAAATAAAAGAACTTGAGCCACATCCAACAAATGATGATTTTTTTGTTCAACCATACCATTTTGTTGTGGGGTGTGAGCATATGAGGTTTGATGAACAATGCCTTTATCACTAAGATAGTAGCAAGACAAGCAGAGTCATGTTCTCTGGAATTATCGAAATATAAAATCCGAATTTTGCATCCAAATTTGGCTTTTAATTTTATTTACAATATGAAAAAATAGCTCAGATCGTGCTTTCATTAAAAACAACCATGTCATACGAATGATCATCCAGAAATATCACAAAATACTGAAATTTATTACATTCAAGGGTTATTGGTCCTAGTACAACAAGATGAATCAATTTAAAAGGACTTGAAGCACGACTATCAACTTGAGGTTTAAAACATAATGGTGTTTGCTAAGCTGACACGCTTCACAACATAAACACTACACATGACCAAGACTCATAACTTGACGCTTCAAAGTAAATAGAGATGAATGACCAAGATGGAAATGTGGCTAAAAGAGTGATAATGAAGATGTGAAGGCTCAAAGGAGTGAAAGCTCAAAGTCAAGATAATACAAGCCATCAACTTAATGCCCCAAACCCTTCCTCACCTTGAGATTTTGAAATATACGAAAATAAAGACAACTCACTGAACATTGAAGGGTTTTAGTAATCTTGCTAATTGACAATAAACTATAAGGAAATCCAAGAACTATATAAGGACAAGGAATCACTAAGCTGGGTGGATCCCAAGCCTGCAACCTTAGCTAGGGAACGATTGGTAAAACTTACACTTCGAGGACATTCTAGAGGATGTAAATCAGAAAAGGTACTAGATAAACCAATTATATGTTCGTTGACTCCAGAATCCATGATCCATATGTCGCAGGTGGATGAGAGGAGATATGTGGATGCAGTACTTGACTAATAGTAGCTGTAGGAGAGGAAGTGGCCCATTTATGAGATAAAAGTTGAGCATACTCATCCCTCGATATAGTGATAAGTTCTGAATCTAAAGGCTAGTCAGAATTGGAAGATGATCTAGAAGATGCAGAGGCATCATCCTGATGGACACCTTAATTTTCCAATCCTGATGGTTTACCTTGCAAATGCCAACACTAATCCATAAAATGATTACTGCAACCACACTGAGGGCATGGCATTTATGAGATTCACGGCCTCGGGTATGACCACCCATGACCTCCACATCCTCCGTGGGAAACAGTAGAACTCCAGTGAGAGGCAACTAAAGCTGAACTATCATCACTGTGATCTAATCTCAACTAAGAACCACTCCCAGACAATATGGCACACTAAAGTCTAAAGAACACATAAAGAAGTGATGTAAGCTTAGTGCTACTCAAAATTTGGGAAAGAAGATGCTCATGCTCTAGCTTCAAGCCAATAAAGAAGTGAACAACATTGAAGTATTCATGTTGTTGCAGCAGATATGGAGTATCAAAAGTAATAGGTTGATACATGTTCAACTCCTCACATATACCCATGACCTGAAAGAAGTATTCCTCTAGACGCTGAGTACCCTGTTTTAGGCCAAAGTACTTTTTGCAAACCTCATAAATACAATTAATATTCCCAGTACCAAAAAACATATGTTGAAGATGCTCCCATACTTCTTTAGCTAGGTCAAGATAAAGTAAAGTAGACCTGATATTGGGTAAAATGCTAATTAAGAGGGACAAAATTTGGGCATCTTCCTATTCCTATTAACCATATTTAGTATCAGTTTCTCGGGATTCATCATCTGTTGAGCGATTATGAAGTCCTTGGCCTTCAAAAACACTTCAACAGATTCAGACCACAATACATAATGAGGTTATAGGCACATTAAAAGCAGATGCAGATGACAATAATTCAGATTTCGAAGCCATTAGAGCCAAAATAGTACCCAAATCAACTCCACCAGCAACAAATCAGAATACAAATACCGAGTAAGGATGAAAAAAAAAAAAATCAGCTTGGATCAGATCTGAACAGCATGGTAAATACACAAAACTGGCTTGAACTGGGTGGAAAATGCACAAAACCAAGAATGACAACAAAAGCATCACAACATCCATGATGACTATGCGGAACCAACTGTAAATTGACTCAATCTCTGCATAGTGATACCTAGTCCAGAGGTTCTATGGCAAAGGAGAAGAAAGAAGAGGAAGGAAGGAAAAAGAGAAAAAAAAAAAAAAAAATTCATAGTGAGGAAAAGTCTAGCAACTTTCCTCTAATATAACGAAAATATTAGGGTTTAGAAATAGGGTTTTAGAGAGAAAAAGAAAATAATTGGGAAAGAAAATTGGTGTAAAAAATCTCTACTCCACCTCTCACTATTGCCTATATACTGGAAAATAATATGATAGACCAGTGTATACCCTCATTGTATACTTATCACAATCATGCCATCTAACAATTATAAATAAATTAACTGCTCAAGTGCATATACTTGAGTGGAGGTTCCTTAGTACACGTCATTGCCAATAGCCATTTTAGAAGTTCAAGAACAGAAAGAATGTGGGTATAAAATAAGTAAATGTTTTGAAGGATTTAATAAAGAATCAAACAAGCCAAAGTTCCTAACTTTGGCAATGTCATGTTGAACGGGTTGTAAATTATAAGACACAATCAGGAATGCTAAGAACATCATTAGAATAGCTTCAATGAGTTTACTTTTCTTTATATTCCTCTCAGATTTATCATAATTGCAACTTTTACAAAATATTACAAAGCTTTAGGCATGGTAGAAAGGATTGAAGGGCTGTTTCAAAATTTGTGAATGCTTAAGCATGGGTGTAATGCAAGAGACAAGCTGCAACAAAGTTAAGCTTCTGGACTTCACAACAAAGCACATCCATCACACAATCATGTGAAGGCTGGACTAAGTCCTCAAACAGAGCATATTCAATTTACAAAGCCCAACTAGTAATTTCCTTACATAATGGTTAGAATTATCTGCAAATTGTTGTGTTTGTGATCTCCAAATATGATTTTATTAATTCAAAGAAAAGGAAGCAAAGATGCCATAACAATTCGAATTGAATAAGGTTTAAATGCTAAAACAACCAAGAAGCCAATTCCATGCCAATTTCAAGGCCTCATGAAAGTCAAATATCTGTTGCATCTTCAAGGAACCTTCAGAAAGTAAACAATAAACAAAGACTGAAGACACTTGGCATAGTCTAAAATACTGATAATGAAATAGAAGATAGAAGTGTGCAATGATAGTATAACTCACCGGACGTAGAGGAAGGCCTATGGGACTCAAGACACAATCTGGAGCAGGAATTAGTCTTTCACTAGGATGATGGAACCGACAAACTGCACCAAACTTACAATCACCAGTTTTCATGTAAAACTGACATTCAGGCTGGCCAGGTCTCTCAGGAAATACATTCTCCCTCTGCAATGCATAATACCCTACTGGGACAGAGCCCGAACGAAATGGAGAAAATGTCCCTTGAGATCCTGCATTAGCTGGTTCACCCTGGCGTGAGGTTCCATAAATCTGACTGTTACCTACCGGTTGCTGCTGGGTCTCTGAAGATGAGACTGATCCAAGCTGACCCTGGAAAGATACCATCCCATAATCATGTTGGAAATAGTCAGCGCTCACAAGTTTCATAGAGCACATATAACCTCAAAAATAAAAAATAAAATCCTACCAAAAGCTAATAACTAAACGTCTATTGGATGTTGCGGAAATGTAACTTAGCTGTCATAGGCTACTGCAGCTATTAACACAAACTAACCTACTGACCACCAACATGTACTTGGACCAATCCCTAAATAAAATAAGACCTAGAAGTCTAACTAAATGAAAATAACTCATCTATACTGATTGGTACAATTCAAATAAAATTGAATACTAATACTTTCATAAAAATCATATTTGCTTAAAAGATTTGTTGGTGGTTAAACTAAGAGTATCCAACAGAAACTTCTGATGAAGTAAAGTTTTCAGCTTTTAGGGTGGCCTAAAATTTCTAGCACTTTAAGTTCTTCGTCTAACTTCAAATTACAAAATGAAGAGTTCAATATATTTACTGCCTCTTGCATTTTATCTTTGAAGAACATTCATTTGATGAATAATATCAATCGACTTTGTAATTTGTAGCACATAGTATAGGTGTGTAGGTAGCCATGGGATCAAGGTACTGGATTGTGAATTCACCACGTGTGGGTTCATAATACTTTGGCTGTTTCACAAAACTTTTGAAGTTCATTTTCCTTTTGATCAGGACCACATTGAAGCACATGAATCAGATTGCTGAGAAAATATTGACAGAACAAGGAGGCTAGTTTCAATGATATGTAGCCTACCTCACAATTTTTATTATACATGTTGAAAAATATATCAAACTGACTAAAATACCCATGTTCACCAAACTGACCAAAATACCCATATAACACAATCCCAACAAACTCTTCTAACAAAGTAAAACCTAAAACCTTGGCATTTAGTGTTAGAATATAAATTAAATGATTAAATTTTTCTATTTCTATTAGCTTAAGCTTTTAGGATAAGTGGTGATTTAACATAGTATCAAAATAAAAGTCTTAAGTTCGAACCTTGTCTCTGCCAATTACCTCCTATTTTAATTAAATACTTCACGTGTTGGACTTCACTTATTAAGGGAGAGTTTGAGTCCACACATAAGGGGGAGTGTTAGAATATAAATTAAATAATTAAATTCATTCATTCCTATTAGCTTAAGTTTTTAGGACAAATGATGATTTAACATTTATACCTTGGTGTGTGAGTAACATTGATCCAAAATTTAATGCCAAAAATTCAATTTAAAACTAGCCTTTCCATTGAATAAAATAATATAATTGACGTGGAAATTACACGCTTTCAGGCCTCAATTGTATCCTTCGTTCCAATAACCTCCATCAGATGAGCAGTATCTCACAACCTCCAGCATCGCTGTCACCAGGACCTCCTTGCAACAAATAACAACTCCACCACCACAGTTGCTGTCTCCCCATCACAACCAGCTTACTTTAGGATTCAGATGCAGCACCAACCCAGATGCAACATAAAGACTTGAGTTCCAGCCACCATTTCCTTTCCTCCCTATTGGAGAGACAATGTTTAACCGTATAGGCCCACCATATAAATCATTTCTCTCCATTTTCCATTTAATAACCAAAAACCTTAGGAAAATATTTTCCCTCCCCTCCCCTTCAATTATTTTCCCTTCCCACCCCAATCAGGTTACCTAGTTTAGTTGTAAATGCAAATGAGTATACAAAACGTGAATCATAGCATTTTGTAGGAAAGGGTGCAGAAATTCTTACGCTGTATGCATTCCACCCAGGAACTGACACCACTCCCTGAGGTAGAAGCAACGGTGCATAACTTGAAGGTCCTTGCCAGCGTGGACTAGGAATAAAAGATGCTCTTGACCAGTTTGTAACTCCTCCAGGGTATGACTGCTGACCAGGAGTAGTTGGAGACTGAACAGTTGGATAAACAGGAGAACCACTTAACGAAACCATCATATTAGTTGGTTGAGGATGGTGGAATTTACAAGTGCCTCCAAACTTGCATTGTCCAGTTCTTAGATAATAGGCACATTGAGCCTCATTCTGTATGCAGAAAACACAAGAAGAAATAAGAACATAAAGTTCATCCACTCTAAGATGCAGAGATATAACTAGAAAAGACCGATTCCCCCATTTCAGACATGATGGATAATTGCAGGACTAAAACATGCTTGACATAAAAGGCCAAAATACGCGAACAATTTCAGAATAAATTTTCGAGTATGAGTCGGTTATGCAGCTGATGTGGACCCAATACAGATAAAAACAAGAATGAGGCAGAAGCTGATTAACTAATTGTACAAAGTCAAACTTAAATGAGTGAAAGGAAGATACTGAGTTTACCGGGCGAAGTGGATAGCCTAAAATATTTAAGGAAACTCTTCCAGCAACCCCTGCCTTGTCTCTAGGATGATCAAACTTGCATGTGGCTCCAAACTTGCAAGTTCCTGTCTTCAGGTAGTACTATAGAACAGATCAAAGCAGAATATTAGTTGGCCAAATAATACAAGAAAATTGAATATCTAACACATTTGAGAGCCACAAGACTCACATGGATAGGGAAAATACTGCAAACAAAATCTAGAGAAATTGCATAAATTATCAACTATCAAACCCAGCTGGGATTTGGAGTACAATTGGTCTCCTATACAGAACTGATTGATATACAAGCCCAGCGTCTCCTAATATTTAAACATGGGTGTAAAGTAAGTTAAATGCCTTTTTGAAGATCATCAATAGACAACAATCAAGGTACTATTTCAAAAGAAGTAATGGGCTAAAGTAAATGAAAAAGCAATATAGGTAGTAAGAGAATACTTTTGCTATCTACAGTTTTCACCATTAGCATTGACCTGTGAGCATAATTTCATTTAGCCTTACCAGATAAATCTCACTTAGTGTCCAACATCCAGCAGGCAAAATCTCTTTTTAATCCTGCCAGAAGGCAACCCTAGTTCATCATATCTTTTTAGCTAATTATATACAAAATGGAGGAAAAAGAAAAAAGATAACAAGCCTTGACTTCATCAGAAACAACTTATCCATCTAGATGAGTATTATCACACATTAACCGAGATGAGTAAAAATTTTCAATCAAAAGTGACCAAGAAATTCAATATCCACAGTTGATTAATAATCACAATTAAAACTGGTGGACTAAGCACTCCAATCAATGAATCCATGAAGCACAAAACTAGGCATCCAACAATATATCTACATCAATTTGGACTGTCCATTAGTATTGTGGGTGGTGTTTATAAAATCATCTCTAAAGTCCTTACAAACAGGCTGAAAACAGTTTTGGAGATGAATAGTTCCAGGCCTCAGAATGCATTCATTTTGGGGAACCAGATTTTAGATTCAATTCTGATAGCTAATGAATGTCTTGATAGCTGAATTAGATCAGGGGAACCTGATGTGCTCTGTAAATTGGACCTAGAGAAGTCCTATGATGATATTAAATGGGAGTTCAAGTTGTATTTAATGAGATGTGACTATGGAGAAAAATGGAGAGCTTGGATAGCTCACTGTATTTCGACAGTGCATTTCTCCATTCTTGTTAATGGATCTCCCTCTGGTTTCTTTAGTAGTTCTCGTGGCCTGAGCCAAGAGATCCTTGATCTCCTTAGTTGTTTGTAGTTTTCATGAAGGCTTTGAGTAGGATAATGTTTGCCACAGTAGATAGGGAGTTCATATCTATTTTCAGTGGGGTTAAGGAATAATACTGAGCTTCTAGTGTCTCATCTTATATTTGCAGATGATACCTTGATCTTTTGTGAGGCAAATCATGAACATCTCTATCATCTGCGTTGTCTCTTCTTATGTTTCGAAGCGGTTTCAGGGGTGGAGATTAACTTATCTAAATCGGAGTTAGTCTCCATTGGCAATGTGAATTATGTGGAGGTTTGGCTTGTATCCTTAGTTTTTAAGGTGGCCTCTTTGCCAATGACGTATTTAGGTCTTCCTTTGGGAGCTTCATATAAGACTAAATCAATATGGAATGGTATTGTTACGAAAATAGAACGCCATTTGTTGGTTGGAAGAGGTTTTATTTGATTAAGGGTTGTAGGTTGCACTAATTTAAAGCACTCTCTTCACTCTGCCTAGTTATTATATGTCCCTTTTCCCATCCCCATAGGTTTTGATACTTGAATTGAGAAACTTCAAGGGATTTCTTGTGGGCCAGTTGGTGACGAGTTCAAACTCAATTTAGTCAAAAGGTTGAAGATTTGTTCTCCGGCGTGCTCCAATGGTTTGGCGTTATGCTTTGGAGAGGGGCTTTGTAATGATTGGTAGTGGAAAACAAATATGATAGCAAGAGGGAGAAGAGAAAAAGGAGGGGGGGGGGGTTGGTGTTCCAATGAGGTAGTGGGCCTTTCGCAGTGGGGGTGAAACATTAGGAGGGGGTGGGGAGTTTTTTCTAGATTTGTCATATTTGAGGTGGTGGGAGACAAGTCTAAGATCAGGTTTTTCAATGATTTGTGGTGTGGAGACCATCCTCTGAAGGAAACTTTTTTAGAATTGTTCAGTATTGCTCACTATAAGGAGGCTTGGTTGGCAGAACATGCGAAGTTTCTAATAGCAATCTTCAATGGAATATATCATTTAAAAGACCAATGCATGATTGGGAGATGGACATGATCACTTCCTTCTTTGATCTTTTATACTCTCTCAAGTTGAGACAAGGTGGCAGGGATAAAATTTGTTAGATCCCCTCCAAAAAGCGGATGTTTGAAGTAAGATTTTCCTATCCCTTAGAGCATTTAGGTTATGATTGGTACGCGGAATGACTATTCCAAGAAATAGTCATTCATCGTACCAAACATGTCCTTAAAGTTATAAGGCTCATTCGAGAGTAGAGGTTTTTATGTGGGCGATAGCTAGGATAGATCTTAACTTTGGATAACCTGAGGAAGAGGAATGTCATACTGGCAGATTGATGATGTATGTGCAAGAAAAGTGAGGATATCATAGATCATCTTCTTCTACACTATGAAGTGGTGAGAGAATTATGGGTTTGATCTTCTGGCTTTTTGGTTTAGAATGGGTCATTCCTAGAAGGGTGGTGAAGTTGTTGGCTAGCTAAAGAGATTAGTTGAGAAGCTGTAACATTATAGAAGCTTGGAGGATGGCCCCTCTATGCTTAATGTTATGCATTAGTAGAGGGCAGAACGCAAGAAGCTTTGTAAATTGCAAGATTTTGATGGCAGAGCTAAAGACTCTTATGTTCAAATCCCTTTATGGTTGGTTGGCAGCGTACAAAAGTCCTCACTTTTCTAGTTTTACTAAAATTTTGGACTTGTGTTCTTATTTTTCCCTAATTGGGGGTCTCTCTTGAATACTTTCAATGTACTTGGATTACGCCCCTCTACGCTTTCGATGAGATTGATTTACTTATAAAAAAATTGTAAATAACATTAGCCAATCAACTTAACAACCAGGACAATCTTGTATTATATATAAAAGTTCCTCTTCACCAATAAAAGATTAAGATGCAACGACGTAACCAGGGTGATAACAAGTACGTAACCATCTCAAAGAGTAACCAAAATCATAACATCCAATGTGGTGTGGCTTAAAAAACATTCACTTTGACTTATACATAGCATGCACTAGTCTGACTAACAATTGCTAATTCAATATAAAAGATAATTGTTCATCACTCATATGGTCTTAGAAATTTAAAACAGATATATTTCATACAACAAACTTAGACCCCCATTCCCCACTGATTGCCACCAGTTTTTCCTAATTGAAAAGATATATATGCATGCATGTTCACGACTTCATGTCAAAATCAATGAGTTTTCTCATAAAATATTAATTGTATACACACACATAAATATATACATACACATGTGCGCGCACACATATGAAATTAACGCCACATTAAAATCATGTAAAATTCTAGAAAGAACCTTAGTTTCATTATTATAATATTACCATAAACTTTTCCTCTACTCCAAAACACTCTCGTAGCCATACCATCTACCCCCTCCCCTATATGTACATTATATTTCAATTTTAATCCAAAAGTGATTCATAATTCCAATTTTTTTGTCAAAAAAATAAAATAGGTCAATATCGTCAATTACATTTCCTGTTGATAGAATCCTCTCACACATACCAAAGTGTAATTTCGGAATATACAAGAGAGGTCAATGTATTTTGACCTAAATCCAAGGGAAGTGACTATTTTGCCCATTTAATTTCCATGAACATATTACTTATTTAGATTTTTTTTTAAAAAAAAAAAGAATCCTGCAAAAAAAATCAACAAATAAACTCTCAAAATCCAGAAAAACATGCATACATGTCATCTGAAATTTTTCTTTTACAATTTCCCACGAAAAATATTTTTGTTCTATGTTCACCCAATAATGTACCAGATTGACCACCACAAGATCCTTAATTCAATAAAAATACTTGCATCTTTTCATGGATTCCACACATGCAGTTCTGTTAAATATATTCTTAAAGCACCTTAACTCCAATACACATTTCTCACAACCCCTACAATCAATAACACCTCACTCTCTCCTACCATATATATGATTTTCATTTCCTGTTTTCCTCATATAGGGAATGCTATGGAAATTTCACTTGTTTAACAAAACACAGAGCCAACCTAAGGGAGGGAGACTTTTCCTTTGCGTGTGTCTGTGTGTGTATGCTCCGTCTGTTTAGACCTTCTAGCTTTCTTAATTGTTAAAGCATCTAACCTAACAGCATAAGCTAGAATGTGGGGTAAGAAGTGGAGAGGTAAGAAGCGAACGTCGCAACACATACTGGCTACTGCATGTGAAGTGTTAATTAAGTCTCTCTTGCAGAAGATAGGTTTTATTCATGAGTCATGGCAAACCTAAAAGAATGACTTGTGATAATCAAGCTTTTACATGTAGTCAAAAAACCTAGCATCTAACAAGCAATAAAAAGAACATGTGAAGTTAATATCAACTTTTACTGGAAAACATAATGAAATTCTGAAGTCAATTTGGGATTCTCACCCCCCACCCCAACACCTAAGGGCTTAGGAAAACTTCTAAAATTTATGTAACGAGCTGGATATGCCCCAGCTTGGAAAAGTATTGAGGACTAAAGAGAAACAGCTGTAAAGTAATTTTTCTTTCAACAAAAGTTATCCCAAAAAGAGAGGTAATTCCCATCCATAAACCCCCCCGCGCCCCCTCCCTTCCCCCCATTTCCTTTATCCTCTTACACCTTAAAATTTGAAAGGGTTGACCTTTGCCAATTTTCTAGTTTTCTTTTTTATTAGCAATTCAATCTTATTAGAAGCACAAAGAGGCACAACCCAAGTATACAAGAAAGACCCCCAACGAGGGAAAAATAGAAGAACAAAAATCCATAAATTCTAAAAAAAATAAAAAGATGAGGACCGTTGTGAGCCGCCACCGAAACATAAAGAGATTTGAACATAACGGTTTTTAACTCAACACCGATCTCTCGCAATCTTTGAAGGTCCAAGCATTATGCTCTCTCCAAGTACAACATATTAAGCATAAAGGAGCCAACCTCTAGGCTTCAAAATTGCAACAACTTCTAAACTGACATCTTTAGCCAGCCAACAATTCCACTGCCCTTTGGGGCATGACCCACTCTAATCCAAAAAGACATTAAATCTAGCAACTTCGCAATGGAACAGAAGATAATCTATGGTCTCCTCACTCTTCTTGCATATGCAACATCAATCCATCACTCTGACGTGTCTCTTTCTCATGTTATCCAAAGTAACAATTTTCTAGTTTTCTTGCCAAGAATTTATTGCTTACGTGTACAACTAGGCCAAATTTTAGAACTAATTTTACAATGAAGTAGACTATTACATGCCAATACTAAGTATGAAGAGCATACATATAAAACAAACACTCATGTCAGTCTTATTGGAATACATGCCTGACATTCTTCTTGCCCTATTCTTTCAGGAAACTCCCCCTTCATCCTTGCAGTGGCAATAGCCTAGAATAAAATATAATGTAGTTAGTTAAGTTCCAAAAACAAAAATCAGGTCAACGAAAAATATTATAACATGAGACTCAATCTTCTCATGGAACGGATTCAACAACAAACAACACTAGTATAAGAAGCATACTAGCTGAGCAAAAATGTACATGAAGTTTACTAGCTGAGAAAAAACTTAAATGAAGTACACTAAAGCAAGAGGAGCATGTAACTGCGTGTTTTTGTAATCTTCCACGTATAAAGAAACGTGCTTCACACTCAAAGTCAGCATCTAAACACAATGGTTTGAGTATGTGCAGGAAGTATACTAGCAGAGCAAGCAATAATGTTCCTCCCATTTCCTACCCCTCTGGATTTGTGTGTGCCTAAACGTTTAACCAAACAATCTACTTGCATTAAGTATATTAACTGTCCTGAGCATAATCTAGAGCCAGACAAGAAACTATTATAGAGCTATTTTTTACTTTGAGTCAATTTTAGAGACAGGCAATAAGAAACAAGATGATAAGAGATAACCAAGAATAGAAGAACAAACTAATTTGATAGAAAGGACCATAGAGTGCAATGATTCCTGTCTCTACAGCTCAATGCACTTTAACTACCTTAAGAGATTCTATGATGATAAATAAAAGGTGTCAAAATGTATAACCTAAGAGTCTCAAAAACAATATATTAAAGTTATTTTACTTATATATTATTAAGTTCACAAGAATTTTTCCAACTATGCTGCAGCTCATACCAGCTTCCTGTTAGGAGGATGATTAAATCTACACGTCGCCCCAAATCTACAGAGGCCTGTTCTTATGTAATAGGAACAATCTGGCTCTCCAGGACGCTCAGGATACAGCCCAGGTTCCATTGGTTCACTTGATATCAATTTCATTTGCCACATTGCATCTGAAATAACAGCGACGAATAAGTTTATAACATATATCGTGAGAACTAGTAGACAAAAATATAGGAAAATAGTTTCACAGCGTTCATTCATCCAAAATCAATATTCCTGCAATCTCCAAACCTTTGTTTGGCAAATTTAAAACCAAATATTAGAGGGAAGAGCTAGGAGGTCTAAGTCACTTATGATATAATAGTATTCAAGTAAAAGCCTTCTTTTCTACCATTCCGATTTGCATTCTTAACTCCCCCAACAAATAATAAATAAATATAAAATTCCTTACATATCTTTCCCATTTGCATTTATGAGTTAAGTCTCTATGTGCCCCGTGCAAAAGGGAAGAAGTATCACTTGGCTATGTAGAGAAGAAGAGAAGAAATTTCACTTAATTGCTCTAGAGGGATATAGGGGAAAATAAGAATATCCACAATGCTGCCAGATAAAATATATGCTTCATTCGATTGTAAATAAAGGGTGTTAAAGGAAAGAAAATCTTAAAATTTTCACTATTTAGAACACTAGGCTTCAACAATTACCACTAGACTAAGGCACATCCACAACCATTTAGCTTTATTATTATTAACTTTTCGTTTTCTGATCATAAAATTCTAAATTCTAATTCTCTTTTTTATTTTTCCCAGCATTCACATTTGTAGATGCCTATAGGGTAATCTTGACTTTCCCTAAATAATTATTTATCGTATTCAGAGACTCAATTTTTTTACTTAATTTTAAGTAAGAGGAATATAAAATAAAAAAATAAAAAATAAAATATTTAGTAATATATAAGATTGAAGAAACACTTCTTATCATTACCACTTGAATATCTAAAACAATGAACCTTATTGGTCAACAAGTGAAAAAAAAAAAAAACCAACAACATCAACACACACAGTTACATCTTTTCCTTCCATCAATTGCCATCCTAACCGAGTGAACATAAAATAAAATATATCCACAAACTGTAAATGATTACTTACTCAAATAAAGAACTCTTTAAGTTTTACTCTATCAATCAAAAAGAATGAAAAAAAAAAAAAAAAAACCTCAAAATGCCATATTAGTAAATCTCAAACTTATCCTTAAAAAAGAAAAAAAAAAAAATAGGACAGCAAACTAAAACCATTTAAAGGAATCACAATAAACCTTGTCCAAAATTGAAACATAACAAGAAGATGCACAAAAAGAAGAGAATTGCATAACAAAAAACAACGCAAATGTCAAAATTGATTGAAGTTAGTCTCTGTAATCATGATTCTGCTATACTACTCTGTAATCCTCGCACAAAAACACTCCAGAATAATTTAAGTTTACCATCAATCACAAAATTGGCAGAAGGGACGTTTTACACTATTTAAGGCATGAAAAAAAAACCATCATAATTTACACCATAAATTGAATATCCCTGTGTAACCAAATTAAACAACAAAACGAAAAACATATAACCAATAAAAGCAACTCAATCGAAAAACATGAAAACAATATCAAAAGTAAACAAAGGGAACACAGAGACAGAAAAACAAAAACAAAAAAAAAAATTAAAATAGCAATTGATATATATATTTTTTATTTTCTTCCATTTTTGAAAACCAAAATTAAGAAAAAAGGATGAAGTTTCAACACTGATCCAACCCGAATGCAGCAGGGGAAAAGGGCAAAAACGACAATTCACCATCACTGCCAACAACCAATGTAGAGCAGTTTCATGCGCAAATGAATCAGAAACACAACCAGCACCACAGAATTGCATTATAGGAACAACGGCAACAAAAAAGCAAAAAGAAACCAGGAGTTGTAACGCATGCACATGCAGGAGAGACCTTCGTTCAAGGACGACGGTGACAGCGAGGTTCCCTCGGTCACGGCCACCGCCGCCGCCGCTCGGGACATCGGAATTCCGGCGTCGAACTCCATCGCTCCATCACCACCGCGCTCTCAGTCTACCACTCCCCACCACAACAACTCCCATTACCCCCAATCCAATCACACCCCCCTCTCACTCTCCCTATTCCCTCCCACCACCACTCCACCGCTCCGATCAACCAAAACCAATCACAAACCCAACCAAACAAGAATTTCGTTAGAGAGAGAGAGAGAGAGAGAGTTAGATGAGAGAGAGAGAGAGGTTAGAGAGAGAGGAGCGTTCTCTTCTCCTCTCCACAAAAACGAGAATAAAAACCAACCATCCAACCAGACAAAAGCCCCCCTAGTCATCTCTTCCTCGCTTTTTCACCCGCGTTTTTGAGACTACGAAAAAATTTCCCCACTCGCGGATCTACCCCAACTCGCCCTTCTACCTGCCACGTTTGCCAAATCAATGGTTGTTCTCATAATTGCGGCTATTTTATAAATTTTTGGCTTGACTTTGAGATTAACAAAATAGGAACTTCGCCACGTGGCCTATTCAAAACGCGAGTGTCGAGGTTTTGAAAGGGTTGGGAGTGAGGGTGTGGCGGTACCGGATACCAGAAACTCGGACCGCTTCTCATAACTGCTTTTACTATTTCCAGGTATTTTTTATATATATATATATTATATATTCCAGATACTATTCTACTCTCTCTCTCTCTTTCTGTTTTTTCCTCTCACTTTTTTGTTTTTATTTTGAGATTTTTTTAGGAAAAAAAAGATCTACAACTTTTTAGTGCATAATATATGTAATCCTGTGTGCGTCACTTATCACAATGTTTTTAACGATCGTCAATTGTTTTGACAATAAAAAAGTTATTTCTTTTTACCAACTATTTCATTTTAGGTTTTGTTTTAATTTAAAATTTTGAACCCTTTTCATCTTTAATTTAATAAAAGACCAGAGAGGCTGAGGGTTTGCATTAGCACTATTTGCCTAGGAGCATTGACTAGGAAATGTGATTTTTAATAGCATTAATATATATATATATATATATATACCAAAACAGTATTCGACAGTTATTCTCTTGTTAAAATAAAATTCTCAAATTTTAGATATTGTAGACACTTTAGTTTCAATTATCTTATATCTTCAGATGTATCAAGCCAGAACAATTATGTGCTAACATTCTGTCCGTAAGTTTTCAAGTAATTTATTATTTTAAAATTATCTTATTTGATATTCATGCATTTTGAATATTCATTTTTATTATATTCAGATTTTTATCTTGTATTATATGTTTAAAAGACTAATAACACTTTTAAAATTGAATTAGAAGAATTGTTACAACCTAATTTATAAATAATTTTATATCATGACGCAGAAATCCTTTATACTCGAGTACTCTCTAATTACATAACCACTTTGTAAAAACCGTGTTCAATTTCTTAAATTATTATCACCTTGTCCTAAAAGCATAATATAATTTCTATTTAAATTCGGGTCTTGTTCAATATAAAATAAAATATATTTGAAAATGATTATTATTTTTTAATATTATCTCCTTCGTTTGGTTTAATTTAATAAATGAAAGAGAAATCCAAAATTTTAAGTACCAATTTGTTTACTTTTATTCATACAGCTACAAAATGCAAAGAAAAAAGAAAAAGAAAAAAAAAAAAAAAAAAAAAAAGCAACTAAATATAAGATTATCAGAATGAGTGGCTACAAAAGCTCTCTATGTACCCTCTTAGCTTGGCAATAGGCAAGATTCAAAAAACTCATAACCATCAATTTAAGATTTAAAAAGTCTTTTATTATCTCTCATCCTATGAAATTTACTTAACGACTTCGTTTTGGTGGATTTGAATTCAAGATATGAGCTGGGTCCCACCAACTTTACCGGTCCACAAATATGACAGTTTTACCCTTTATACTCTTGATACTCTCTACCCTCAATTTTCTAAATTCTATGTTTAAAAAGTAATGTAATATCGTGGATTTAACGGAAAAATTTAAAAAAAAAAATGAATATTTTGATCATTTTTATTGTATTCCGTTAAAATTTAACAAAAAATCGTAACGAATGAAGGTTTAATAAGATAAATTTAAAGTCTGAAAGGTTAAATTAAGAAAAATTAAATATTGATAGTTATTTAAATTACGTGAAAGTTTAGAAAATTTTTGTAAAATTTTTCTTAAATTTTAACGGTTAAAAACTTATATACTGTCAAATTCAAAAATAGTACGTAATCCAAAATAACAGCATTGTCCCAAGGAACCAAAAAAAATTTAAGCTTGCTATTAGAATTGCCCAACACATATATGGAGTTTTTTGGTATAATGACACGTTCAATTTGTACCATACAATTTTATGTTTATTCCAAGAACACTAAATCACTAGGACTTGTATATTGAAAGGGGACCACTTTTTTTTTTTTTTTTCTGTTATAAAAGGGGACCACTTGGGCGAAAAGTCCAAATTCTTTTTCCTTCTTTCACTATTTCTCTTTTTAGTTTTTAATAAGAATTTATATATTATTTTGATCTCAAAATCCACGTGCATACAAGAAAATCAATCTTTTTTAATTGATAAAACCTTTTTTTTTTTTTTATCATTCTTCATTTTTCTTACGCATTATTTTTAATCATGTGCAAAGTATCTAACCCACAAGCTTATAGAAGTCACTTGTATAACTCTCGCATGGGTTATTATGGGAGGATTTTCGCCTTGACCCTGAGCGAGCAAATAGACCTTGTTTGGCAGCATAAATTTTAATTTTTGTTTTTTGATTTATTTTTCTCGATTTTGTAAACAATTTTCCGTGGGACCTTTCAAAATGAGATGTTTGTTTGGCATACAAACAAGTTTTTCAAACGCCTAAACCAACTCTGTTCCAGCCATTTGTTTAACATAAAGGCACAGATTTATATGCCAACAAACTGTACTTTGCATGTGGATTCATGCCATTAAAAGAAATAACCACTGTCCTGGCCTAGCTTTATTAAATTGAAGTCAAATTTTCTTTTGTTTTTGGGTCTACGCCGTCGATCTCTTATGGTAGTTGAGCATTTAGCCAACGAATGGGAAATTTTTTTCCAGTGCTTGGGAGCTCATGCACGTACAACCCGTCAACCAAAAAACAACTGGGCAGGAAAAAAATTGTCATAAAAAGAGATGCCCATCCAACACTGCAAGATGATGCAGTCAGCCGTGTACAAGACAAAAAGATGGTCATGCACGTCAACCGTGTACAGTATAATTACACCCATCAAAAACATGGCCACCCAACACTACAAAGACCATTGACATTCAAAAAAAGATGGGCAACAAGTGGGAAGGAACAGGTCATAACACTATCATGGATAAAAAACAGCACATGCATTAAATACTAGAGACTATAGTAACATGAAAAACTCTAGCCTATTTCAAGCAAACAATATAATCAGTAAGTGGAGTATTCCCAAGCAGCATAGGGTGCAAACCACAGACCCAAAACAAAAACGTATAGCAACAAAGTCCGATTGACACCCAATGCACGGCCTTGACCTCGTTCAGCCACGGCTGGGACATCTGGGACCGGTTCATGCATATTATTCGAAAAATTCTGTAGCAGCTCATCCCCCCAATGCAAGCCGCTTGGATGATTTTGCAATTACACATGTAGATTTGAGAACATAAAATCAAAAGATGCAATCACCTTGGTAGGTCGATTGTGTACAATGCGGCGTTAGAGGTTTACATAAACTGCCTAACTTAGTCATTTTCAAACTATGTGAAATCAAATAATACATTTACCGTATAATAAAAAAAAAGGTATAACAAAGTAGCTACACATGGGTATTACAATGCAAAAGGACCCGTGAAGTATGCCATGCATCCAATACAAGTAAATTTTAAAACGAATTGTTGAAATGCAATGGAAATGAATGAATGGAATGCCTTTGCATAATTGTCGTGGCAGTTTATGTGATTGGAAAGAGAGTTCGATGAAATTGTAAAATGTAATGGTAATGAATGCTTGAGAAAAGCCTTTTCTCCTTAGTGTTCTTCAAATGCATTGGACCTGAATCGATTGCCAACCTGCAACCATTTAAAGATATAGACATGGCATTTACAGCAAACTGATAACCATCGATCAAACTGATTACAAAATCACAACATGGCATCCACCACATTCACCCAAACACTGAGGTGTGCCCTGAGACTGGCTAAGTGTAATGACTATCAGGTTACGATTTTGCAATCAGTTTGACCAATACGTTATTGTCCACTCAGTAAACCTCATCACAATAACGTAAACCGTGCCTTTATAAGGTGGTACATCTCACATAAATAACGATGAATAAAGTTTTATCTATGAGAATAACACCCCAAGGAAAAGAAAAAAAAAAAAAAAAAAAAAAAACCCCAACTACTAAAAGTATGTAACCAGCAAGTAGTGTAATCAACGTATGGTATACGCACATAAATACAAAAACAAAAAACAAAACAAAACAAAACAAATAATAGCATGTTTGCAACCAAACAAAATTTATAAGGTACTACTTTACATCAATGCACTAATAAGTTGTTAGAAACTTTGCCCGACTCAGCTAAATTACTATCATTGATTATAGATCAATTGATAGTGCAACACCTATTGTGCAAACATGTTTGTAATGAATCTGCCACTTAGTGTTAAAAGAAGAATCTGCCAGCCTCGTTCGGTTTGTATTCGTAGCTTAATGAAATCGGTTTATGTCAATAGATTAATCTACCAGATATTTTGAGAGAGATATGAATGCCGTTTATTGTTCTCTTCAATGTGTTAATTGTGAATTTACATTTGTAAATTGTATACAATGTGTGAGTCCTACAATTGCATCATTGTCAAGGCAGACGGACCACGAAAAACAATAAATGGCATAACACATAACATACTCGAAAGGAGGAGTCCATATGTTAGTATAAACAAACATATATGGGTTCGAAATTGAAAGAAAATGCGGGAGCAATGGGAACACATACCTTGCCTAGGGAACACTTGTAAAAGTGCCTCATATAGTTTCTATCCGTTCTTGAAATGAGGAGTCTCATGGGACCAGCACCACAGGTACAATCCATCTGAAGCTCCATGACTTCACATAACAATGTGGTTACGCATAGCATAATCAATTATTAAAGTGAAGCATGACATTAAATAAAATATGCATAACAAACTAGAGTACCATTTGTAGAGTAGCAATAGCATACAAAACAAGCATAATGTTTTACGTTGCGATCCAAGCAAGGTTTACGGTGCTACAAAATGCATAAAGCTTTTGCATCGGAATAAACAGCAAGCTCCAAAAGACTTCAAAAACCGACACAAACCATAACATAAGTCCGACAATGACAAACAAACGGAATACCTAAACACATTTTACTTCATAACCACGGTCAAACATAGCGGCCTAATTGGGTGGGTGTATATTATCCTACATCCACTACGCTATCTCATCCCTAGTGTTCGCCATGGCAAGCGCAGCCTCATCTGAAAAATCAAAATGGTTATTGTATTCAAACTCATTGCCAAGCACCTCAAGGGGGACATATTGGAAAAATGCATCATTGCAATCAACCAGACGGATGAAGTTGTGCAAGGTGCAGTAGACGTTAACAATTAGGGGTTGGCGACAAGCCTTATACTTTAGCATACCACTTAGTACATGAAAATGTCTTTTCAGCAGTACGAAACAATGTTCAATTACCATTCGTAAAGACAAATGGCGATGGTTAAACAATTCCTTCAACCCATGCGGGTCACCCCCAGCTTGGAAATCTTGTAAGTGATATCTTTCACCTGAATATGGAGGGAGAAATCCTTTTGTGCATGGGAAACCATAATCGACCAAATAATAGTACCCTGCATGAAACAATACGAATGTATGGTACGTGTCAGTAGGAAATATTTGCCATAAATTATATGTCTGATATTTTGAAAGCAATATATAAATGTACCATCAGGCGCGATGGAGAATTCGTTTTTTGGTCTAGTCACAGCATCATAGAATACCCTCAAGTCATTGGATGTGCCCTCCTAACCGCTGTACACAAACGTGAACATCATATTGAAATCATAAGCGCATATGAGATTTTGTGTAATAACAACCTTTCTTCTCCTAAACATATTTTGTTTCTTCACAAGGACCCATGTGGTGATGTGAGTACCGTCAATTGCACCAAGACATCTCTGTGAAGTACGTAGTTCATACTCAGTTACGACTTATGATAGAAAATGTTTATATATAGGAAGAGAAAATTAATGGTTCAATTCTAAAGGAAGATGCGATGGACGGTGATTGCGTACCTCAAACCGAGGTAAGTACTTTGGATAATTGTGAATGTACAGATGCATACCACCTGCATGTGTGGGCCTTATAAGACTTTTCCCTAGGTTGCATAAGGCTCGCATCACCCCCTTGACGTGACAACAAATAGTCTTGGTTGAGTGTTGGAACCAGTCTGCTGCCACTCTCTGACCCTGGTGATGCCCAACAATTAAGCAAAATATGGCTAGTGCCTCTTCTACTCTGACATTCTGAGTGTCTTCTAAATACGATTCCCTTAGTGTATTCATCAATGACAAAAATGTGTCTCTTTGCATACAAAAAAACTCGTAGTAGGTGCCAAGGTAACCAAGCAACACCTCTTGGATAAAAGTGCCACCCTATAGCATGGACGTGCATTGGAATACCTTCGCAATAGTTTCTGCCTCTTCAAACATTTCATTGATTTGAAGCAAAACCAAAAACATTTCAGCAAACCAATCATCGCCATCAAACACAGCATTATTGGTACCGTAAAATACGAAGTTAACGCCATGTGTCCCATCCATCTTGAGTTTCAGTATGTGCCACACCAAATATTAATGAAGGCAAAAAGATATATACAGTAGAAAAGTAATGTTCTTTAGAGAGAGAGTATGAATATAAATGATGCTTGTTTGATAACTCATCAACCAGTTAATGATTACTACCTCAACATGTTTGATTGGCAATGTCCTTAATTAATACACCCTCAAGCATTTCTATAATTTTAATATACTTTTATTCATGTATACTACTATAGGAATTGTTTACATAGCATACCACATGTATCAATTTTAGTAATCCGACCAAATGTACACATGTTAAGCAAAATACTTGAATAATAATAACAAAGGGGCAAAAAAAAAAAAGTTCGAAATTCTTAGTTTAACAAACATCATTTAAAGATAAGCTACTATTAGCTCTTCCACTAATGGTGTAAGATTTCCAATACTAGTATTCGTTAAAAAAAAAAAAAATTGATTAAGGCCTCCTTCATGATAAAAAATAATAATAATAACAAATAAAAAACCAAATACAAGTTTTTGAGATATAGATTTCAAATTTTATTATTTTTTAAAAAGATGATTAAGGCCCAAGTATAAAAAATATATATATACATATATTTGATTGCACATGATTTGCTGTCTACGTTCGTTTCCGTTTTCTTGGGGAACATGTAACTAATATTAGAATCGTGCTATTTAGTTCATTACTAATTATTGGCTGCCCAACAACAACATATAATACCATAAGAATTTATATTGTTTCATGATGTGTGAGTCTGTGACTATCGCCTTTTAATTTTAATTGTTTTTGGTTAAAACCATGTTACTTCTATGAGAATTTAATTTTTTTTTTCTTCTTCAATTTGCAAGAACAATGTTTGACGACCGTGGGTATTATTTTGTCAAAATTCAGGTTACTTCCGTCTTATGTTTCATGATGTGTGAGACTGTAATACCAATAATCACATTCGTGAAAATAAGAAAAAAAAAACAAAGTAATAAATGTCAAGAGTAGCATTACTCATACTAATCATATAATCACATTCATGACTCAGTCAAAGTTTGTGGTGTACAATAAAGGACGATGGTTGATGCGCATAATGTTTTTTCCTTTTAGTTTTTTGTATGTAATAAATATTAATTGAATGTGAAGAAAAAATAAGTACACATTCTACGAAAAAGGATTATTACATGAACTGTAATGTCAGGTGTAAATGTGGTAAATTCCATGTGTACTGTTATGTTGTAGTCTACAAGCATTAAATTGTTTTGTCATAGTCTATTATTGAAGCCAAACCAATAATTTTGTAAAATGCAATTGAAGCCATTTTCACCCCTCTGGACAACATACATGCTCAGTGGGTATTCCTTTCGGTTAAATTTAATCCTTGTACATTTGTCTATCAATTTTATATCAAATTATTAAATTGGTCCACGAAGTCTAATCTAGTAACAAAAAAAAGTAAAAAACCTATGACTTTAGAATAAGATTATAAATCCTAATGGTAGACCTATGTACCAAAATGATCTATCTATACTAAAAGAACAACAGGAAAAAAAAAAAAACATGATGGGTCTATTCATATATTAGGTGGTAATTTCAATAATTCAGGTCCTCATAAATTTACAATTTTAAATCAAATTAAAAACTTAAAATGAAAAAACAAAAGAAATAGTAAAAAAACATAACTGGTGTAGGAGGTGGTCAATATTTAAGATAATCACATTTTGTCCATAATCCACAGAGGAAAAAAAAAAAAGATTAAAAAAAACAAAGCACAAAGGCAAGCATTTAATGCCCTGATTTTAAATCCACCATGTGACTTTGATACTCTTACCGTAGTTTTTTCTTTGGAAGTTTACAAAGTAACATTAATAAGTATGTAAACCAGATATAGTTCCAATGGAAAAAATAAAAAGATAAATTAGGTATATAGTTCAGGTCAATTCCATAATTCATATGTCATATAATTTTGTAACAGCTTATTTAGTAGGAATTTTTCAAATTCTTGGAAAATAACAGGACGCTATCAAGATTGATGTAATATATATATTTTAATGCAATTTTTTTTTTCCAGGACAAGGGTTGCTTGTGTAATTTGTCCAGGCTTAAAAACTAATAAATAAAAAGTAAAAACAATTATAGCTAAGGATAAAGATGCATTCAAGTAAAAAAGGGAAAAAAAAATTGAACTATGATTCATTCAGCAGTTTGGCAAAGCAAATGTAGTCACAAAATACCATCAAAGATGCATTCACGAAGTACCATCAATTGTCCAAAATAGCAAGGGAAAAATATTACACATAATTCTGCCTACTAAGCCGAGCCTTGGCAAAATTGGAAAATTGATATAATGTCACGGCCAAAACATACTGCCGACCACAAGCAAATAAAACATAAAAAGTAGTTACCGAAACAGATCATGTACAGAGATGCAAGCTAGGCCTTCTTCCTAGATGGAGGCATTACAATGAAGCCATCACGGATGATCTCTTCCCTTAGTACTTCAAAAGCTTTAAGATATATTTGATCATCCAGATTAGGGAAAAGGTTATCCAATATGTTAAGGTCCCTACTTATGCTATTAGTAAAGGGCGCACCACTACCACCAACACCAGCACTTCCTTTACCACTACTCATATTTTGTTGTGTCTAATGCATCATCCCCTTCTTCATGTGGTGTACCTCTACAAACTCCTTCAATGCTTCGCTATGTAGAGAGTCCATAGACTCAGAAGACTCTTTGCCCCTCCCTTTTCCCTTCCTCTTTGATTTGGAACTAGGACCAGAATAATCTACCTGACGCTTCCCATGCTAGCAGCCCCCAATTACTACACCACAATATAGGCGAGACTGTGGGCCACCCCCGCTACCAGACCCACCCCCACCCCCATTTACACAACCCAACCCGTTTATAGGCGCACCCCTAGAAATACCACCATCACCCATGTTAGCACCGGCAATGACATGCATCCCAACCACAATAGGGCATTGTTCAACTCCTCCGCCTCTTCACTGTCCGGTGGCATCCTAGCAGATAAATGCCAGAGAACACTAGTGGCAGTTGACCCATTGAAAATGAGTCCCAACATTTCATAATTCGGGCAACCCTTCTTGCGGAAGCGTCTAGCCGTCTTGTTAATCTAGGTCCAAAAAAAAAAATAGTAACACAATTAACCTATGGAACATAATGTCCGTTAACCTCAAATTAGAAAGGCGGGCAAACTTACTCTAAGATACGACTGCCATTGGGACTCCGTCCCATGGACAGTCTTTGAGATAAGGTCCCAACCTAGCCCAGTTCTGTGATGGAAGAGGTCCAAAAACTCTTGGTGGTTCATTTTCAGGCGAGTGTATTTGGTCTTACATTGTTTGGCGGAATAAGTTCAACCAGTTTGGTCAGATAGTTGGGCTATGATTGGAGACCACAAGTTCATGTGGATTGACCCGTTTACTATTTTGCCAGTATTTACCAATTCAAATAACATTTGAACAAACTTATTTTCACACTTAGGTGGTCAAATAGCGGTGTCATCGCCTTCAGTGGCTTCTATCTAAACATATATTTACAAAAAAATTTTACAATGCAATGAAGAAATTAATGTATAAAAAACAAACAATAAAAAAAAAATAGAAACAAATGTGGATGTGAAGTACATTTCATCATTATTCGTTTTGTAATACCTTTTGCCTTTTCTTCTTGATGTGTGCTTTCGGGTCTGCAGTTCTTGATGAGCTTATGGTCCAATATGCCTACGTGGAAAATACCACGTTAGAACGTCACGAAAAAGGAAATGGAAAAGGAGATTTTGTTGAAGGAAATGGAGGAATGTGACCACCTTCCAAGAGCGGGTCCGGGGATGGTGGCCGTGATAGTGGAGCTTGAAGATGGAGTAGGTCGGAGATGCTAGATACGAGGGTTGTGAGCGGCAATGCTAAAGTTAGAGGAGCTACAATGGGGATCAATGCATAGCCATGTCGAGAGGGGGTCTTGCATTTGCTGGAACTCCCCCATAAAAATGTGTTTATAAACAAAATTCAACAAACACTACTCACATATCACTTCCACCTACCTGCTACCCATATAGTTATAATTATCTATAAAACAACGCTGTTTTAGAAAGTGAAAAGGTTCACTACCAAAAAAAAAAACACAAAGTGTTTAACCAACGCCAATTATTTGTGGTCAGTTGTTCCATGTTGGGTCTGAACGGATGGCTGATAACAGTCTAGAATTATTTTTGACATCAATTTTATGTCAATCAACGTCAAAATAATCATGTCGGTTGCATTAAGCCGACCAGAAATAATTAAAGTCAGTTGCATGCCAACCAATGTTACATATCGGTTGGAATGAAACCGACTTTAATTATTTAACATCGGCTTAAATGCCAACTAACCTTTAAAATATCACGTTGGTTGGCAAGTGATGTGGTTTGCTTAAGTATATCAATAATACATACCACTTGCAATAGTACGAATTAGAGTAAAAGATATGGATTTGATTTCATTACTAACCTCATAAGAATGGCTAATCGTATTTTACAAGAGAATTTCATTCAATGCATGATATGACACGTGTGGCTACAAGCACACATTGATGTCGTTAAGAAAAATACTATCATCAAGAAATAAGTATAATCCATCTTCGGTTGGCATAGATCGTCTACATAACCACTAAGATGCAGTATGATCCATTTTCCCTAGGCGTGGACTATCAAATCTCTTGATTTGGCTACACACAATTAAGGAATAAGCATAACTCATCTTCGGTTAGCACGAATCGTCTACCTCCATTACGCTAAACTAGGATGTAGTACGATTCGTCTTCCCTAAGCATAGATGTTGGAAACTAAGCCATAAATCTCAATTTATAATACATTGACATTATAGATTAAATATTTTGTTGCATATAGCATATAGCTAGTGGGTCAGTATGTGCAACGCACATGTTTGGTTCCCTTTGTTATATATCACTATAATTGTTAATATTATAATTTCAACATTATATATACATATATATATATACATACATATGTATCTATATATACATTATATATGTATGTAGATGTGTAAAATATATATATATATATATGTATGTATAAATGTATATATATGTATATGTAAATCTACATATATATACTATATACATACATATAATATATATATATATATATATATATTATATATATATATATAGATTATACATATACATATATTACATCTATACATACATATATATATGTATATATAGATACATATGTATGTATATATACAATGTATATATAATGATACATAAATCTAGATTATTGAACAGTATAATATGAATTTTGTAAACAAATAAAGTAAAACTATGAATTGAGAAAATATGATATACTAAAAATGATCATTACATTTTAGATATATTACTATTGAATTTTGAATCAAATAATACTTTTTAGTCTAGGTCAAAAAATATGTACTTAAAAGTATGAAAGTAGAAGTGATGTATTTTTCTATTTCTAATTATAATGTATATCATGTGTTGCCTTATAATTTTGCAATTGTTGAATTTAATTTTCAAAATAAATTTGACTGCCCTAATGATATAGAAAGAACAAAATTAAAAAACAAAATTGAAATCAGTCAAAATTAGTCTAAACAACACACACCCACCAAAATCAACAACCATTTGAAATCCTACCAATCTAACATTATTTTCGTAATCTATAATTAGTGTGTATAACAAAACTGCAAAGACAAATATAGAGGATTTACCTTATTACAACCCATAGCCAAAATCCCTCATTGGGTTCATCACATTTTTTTTTCTTCTTCTCTTCCTCAGCACCATTTGAAACTCCCGAGTCCCCAGTATAACAAAACGTTCAAGGAAATCACTATCATTATAGAAGGAGATTCAGAATGTTTGCTTTTGTAGGAAGAGGCTAGACCTACCTTCCGAAAAATGACAAAGACCAATAAAAAAAAAGCAATGTAAATTGTCTTTCTTCACATGCAGATGACTTGCTTTTCTCATAGAAGTCATATAAAATTTCGCATATATAATCAATTGAATCAAAAAGAAATTAAAATTAAGATTTCCAATCTTCCCAATAGTTTGAAATAGGATTTGAAACTGGTTCAAGTGATCTTAGTGATATTCTATTCAATCTATATTTATAGACGTACAATTGAAATGTATGAGAGCTAAGAATAACAGTATAGCTTGTACTGAGAGATCTAAAATATCATATTACACTTTCAAATATGTTACATAATTCAAAATATTAATGAAAGTGGCGGTAGTCTTGATAATGTTATCTTCAACTTCTCTTATCTCTAATTTCATTTGATGCTTTATCTTCATTAATCCTATTTTCAATTACAACAGATAAGAGATGAGATTGAGAGGTTTGAATTACAGTTGTTTGATCTTCTGTTTCGGGGTTTGCATGATCCTTTGCTACTAATGTGGAGATCATATCATTTATACTACTAACACCAATAATCAAACAAAGCCTAAGACTCAAAGTTGAAAAAAATACTAAAAGAGAAATATCAAACATGAATAACACATTCAATCTTAGACCCGACGAAGGCGTAGAGGCGAGCGTTGCCTAAAATAGAAGTTGATAAGTACTGAATGCTACACATTCAAGCCCCTTAACTCGCATATGTTATATCTTAGTTTATATTGTTATCTAATATTTTAATGTGTTTTAGTGTTTGTCTTATTTTCAGGTCTTAATGAAAATTCAAAGCATATTATTGACATTAAGCTTAAAGATGAGATAAGAGAAGTTGAAGTGCTATTGAAGTGGTGGTGCTCGAGTACCCAATTCCAGGGATCGAGCGCCAGCCAAAAGCTTGGTGCTCGAGCGCCCAATTCCAGTGCTTAAGCGCCAGCCAGAAGCTTGGCGCTCGAGCGCCCAATTCCAGTGCTCAAGCGCAATCGAACCTTCCAGATCTTGAAGATCTTTTGTGACAGTAAATGATGGTAAAGATATTTTTTGCCAGTCTGTTGTAGGCGTCGGAATCTATCTTTAGAACCATCCTACACCACTTGGATCAAGATCTTTGTAATTTTAACTTCTTTTGTAAAGATCTAAACTCATCTCCTCTCTATGTAGCCAAAAATGACGGGAGAGGCAAAGAGCTCGGCCTAGTGTATTTTCTTGTAGTTTTTAGCTTAGTTTGATTTCATTTCTTGTTGTAGACAGTAGGTAGAACCAGCTCATAGCACTCACTTCCTTTGGGAAATGGTTTTCTTCAACCTAATGAAGAAATCCAAATCCTTTATGAGGAACTAACCCACTTGTAGGGTTTGATGTTGCTTGATCCAAAGTGCTATGGATTGATTGTATTTAGCTAGGATTTTGTACAAATGGTATGGTGATTGTATATGCATAAGGATGGTTCTTAATGTTATACCATTTGAGATGAAAATTGTTTCTTATCTATGAGGAATTTGTTAGAGTCTTGAATGATTTCAATGTTTTCAATGTCTTTGATTGAGAAAGCATAAGCTATACAATGATACTTGTAACATGATTTTATGTAAGTTTGATAAGATATGTTAGGGACCACGACTCAATCCATGCTTAGTTTAACTTAGAATAGATGAAAAAAAGAGTGAAAACCTATGATATTTTATGCTTATTTCATGAAATTGTGTAGGCTATTGAGAGAACTTATATCGCATGGTAGGGAACACGAGTTATATCACATGTAGGATGTTAGGTGAGTGAGTAGTGCGAAACTATAATGCTTTATTATTTTCTTTCGGTAATATTTTCTTGTTGAGTTCGTTGTGAGGGTTAACAACCTTTATACGCTCATACCATACTTTTGTTTAAGATCTATGCTAGATATGATTCGCTTGTGATATGAGGGTTGAGTGAAATCAATTCCCTATACCTCCCCTACTACTTTTAATTCCATTGTGTAACTTTGTTTAAAGCTTGTGCCATTTAGTTTTAGCTTTAAAAACACAAAAACATTTCTTGCTTGTATGTTAGGTTAGGTGCAATTTTAGAGATTCCATCATTACACAACTGACACAATCCCTACGAACGATACCCTCTTTTTAGAACTATCCTACAAGGGTACGATCTATCGCAATCAATTAATTATAAATTTTAAAATCAATAGTGCTCGTGCGACTATCAGAAGTATATCACACTCAAGAGAATTCTTGCAATTACATATTCAGTTCAAGCATAAAAAATAAAAAATATTAATTAAGAGAATGTCACTTGGCTAAACATGAAACCGTACCAGAGAGTGGTTAAAGAAGATGAACCAAACCTAAGGTTGCAATCCAAAACAAAGTAAAGAAATAATTATTTGCTCTTTACAGTGTTTGTAGTCGATGGAGAAGAAAATTGAACTCACTTACACTGTCTACGTTTCACCAGGTTTCATCTGATCTTAATCTTTCGTAGTTTTTTAGGGCAATTGTAAATATAATTGAACTCATGTTTATTTAGTTGTAAAAAGCAATTTTATAATTTAAAGAAATAGTGAAAGACAAAAATAACCATACTTGATTTAACAAAGTAGAAGAAAGAGAAAGGGCAAAAGTGTAAAGCTACACCATCAAATAAAATGCAGTATTTGCGAAGCATTCCCACTTTTTATATACCTTTAGGTAAAGATCTTTGTATGATCTTTTTTTAATTAATTTTCATGCAAAAAGCACGAAGAATATATTGAATATGGATCATGGTGTTAGCAATGCTCTTTGTCGCAAAAAGTCTTAGTTCATAACCTTTTTTTTTCTGAAAGGGTTGTAGTTCATAATTGATAATGGAATTGGGCATTCCATTGGCTAAGACTATTACACATCAGCTTAAGTGATTTACCTTAATCAGGCAAAGATGATTTTTTAGGTTGACATAGTAGATGTATATGGTAATATACACTGAATGAACTGGGAGTTGTCTTTCCATAAAAGTACTATTAATGGGAAAGATAAATAACTCTCAGGCTACTTATAAACAATAATTCTAAATCCTGAGAGAAAGTGGACTCAGATGTCAAGTGTAAGTCACTTTTATGCATTAAAGAGTGAGACCTTAAATGTGGTTAACAACATCTATGCATTGGGAGATCACATGTAGTATTGTGAGGGAAGCTTTGCTTAATAGGGAATCCAAATTCTTTTAGGTAGTTTAAATGATATGAAATTTTTCCTTGAATAGGATTTCAAATGTGATTATTCTTAGTCTCTGATCAGATGTGAAATGATTATTTATAGTTGGAGAATAATAAATGTAATGCCCGACAAAATTCTTTAACTAGTAAATGAATTAGTTGTTCGCCTCCTAACCTTAACCTCATCCAAGTTAAAACTCAGGAATCATACACTCTCAGAGGTGAGAGTCTACAGTGGAATACTTGTTACTTATAAACAATAGAGATAGCAACTAATACCCAAAAAGAAAAAAATACCAGAATAACTGAAAACAACATTAATATAACATAAATACTGATATCTCCAAAAATATGGTCAAAGATCAGTCATCAAAATACCACAAAAGTTACAACCCGAATCTAACAAAACATCATCAAAATCAAAGCCTAGCCTTCACAACATAAAGCATGTAGGCTATGTCTATCATATCACATCAAGAATCTCCTTTGGCTCTCCCCATCCTACTCAGTCACACATGGTCTAGCTCTTCCAAGATCACCCGAAGAATGCCTTCTAGCTGGACCATACTCCTTGAGTACCAACATCGTCTAAACTAACTAACAAGCAGCATAAGATCATAGGTGAAAAAAATACAAGTGTAAGTCCACGACTTAGTGAGTAATAATACACATGTCATATAGGTTATTATATGTGAACTCAATTTATAAATCACAGGCATTGATATTCTCAATCATGGCATAAACATGTTATGACAATGCAATATATTTATATGATACCTGATATATTTAAGAATATGTGATATGTGAACAATATAGTCTACTTGAGACATTAGCCCCTCTCAGTAGGATTTGCACATTTCAAGGGACTTTTGGTACAATTTTGGTACTCCGAACATTGCAAAAATATACCGTCTTATACTAGCAGACCAACTGAGTCCGACCTCAGGCAGCCCACACTGACTAGTAAAGCCGTAACAGTGACCCCACTCGAAGAATGGTGTGCTGGGCACAAACGTTTAACCATTAGATCCAAGGCCCTCGTTATTCATAAAAACATTTGACCATAAAATTAATTTGTAGTAATAGTAAGCCCATGGCCATTTCTCTCCGCACAAGATGGTGAACCATGTCATACAATGCAACATTAATATTTCACCGTCTTTTACATGCATGCGTTTTATAAACTCATAATTTCATTATGTTCTTAATCACAATCATTTTCATAAAATAGAGTTCACAGTTACTTTAAAATAGACACTTCATGAGAGTTGTGAAAATGCATATTTTGTACATTAAATAGTCATGTTATGTGAAAAAATAACAATAACAAGTATCTATGTGAGTTTTTACTCACTTGAGTCATAGGAGTCAACCAAATAGTCCTCCACGCAATCTCCAACTTTCGAATTTGAGAAATGATCTTATTATTAGTCTTATGCTTGAGCTAAATAAATTCTAGGCTTCTAATAACCTAAAAGGACATTCTATTCGAGCATTAAACGTTTGACTAGAAGATCAAACGTTACATTCCCGAATATCAAACATTTGACCAAGATGGTCGAATGTTTGATATGGTCCAAAAACCCATTCTGGACCAAAACCATGGTCATTTCTGGATTCTAACACCTCTTAAGGTCTTTCTAAGGTCTACCCAGAGGAAACAAAAGGTTTCACACTTTAAAAACGGGATTCAAAATGCTAGACTCAAACCATATAAAAACACTATTAACTTTAATGATCAAACGTAACATCTAAAACACAACAATTAAGACACAAAACTAGCTAAACAAGGTAACAAGAAGCATATAACATCATAAAAACAGAGTTAGGCTAGAATAGGTAACTCTAATAATTCAGAAGGACATTCTATTCGAGCATTAAATGTTTGACCAAAAGATCGAACGTTCCATGCCCGAATATCGAACATTTGACCAAGAGGGTCGAAAGTTTGATATGGTCCAAAAACCCATTCTGGACCAAAAACATAGTCATTTCTGGATTCTAACACCTCCTAAGGTCTTTCTAAGGTCTACCCAGAGGAAACAAGAGGTTTCACACTTCAAAAATAGGGTTCGAAATGCTAGACTCCTTAAACCATATAAAACCACTATTAACTTCAATAATCAAATGTAACATCTAAAACGCAGCAACTAAGACACCAAACTAGCTAAACAAGGTAACAAGAAGCATATAACATCATAAAAACGAGTTAGGCTAAAATAGGTACCTCCAAAGCCCAAAAAGTTCCATACTCCTTCAAACTCTCTCCCTCACACACACATAAATGATTTATGAGCTCCAAGTGGAGAGTGGATAGTAGAAGGGAGGGGTAGGGCTCTTATTTATATAGTTGGAGCGTCTGGTTAAGGACTGATGCGTTTTTAGGTTTATCGAACGTTTGGTGATACTGTATCGAACGTTTGATGTACTATTACCCAACGGTCATAAGGTTTCCATCAAATATTTAGTAAGATCTGACACACACACTGAACTCATGACCTCAGATGAACAGTGTTGCATAGTGCATCACGACACAATAGAACGTTGGATCCAAACCATCGAACGTTTGACAAAAGCATCGATCATTTCATGGAATCCTTTAAACGTTTCCCCCAACGTCTGAGGCTCTAAAACAAGTCCTTAATCTTGTTAAATCTTTGGGGCATTACATCCTTCCCTCCTTATAAAAATTTTGTCCTCAAAATTTCAAAATCAATAGAGAAGGACAAGAATGTTACCTTCGTCCTCACAAGATCCATGCTTGGTGACTTCCTAGATAATCTTGTCCCATCCATTCTCCCGAGCTGGCAGTTCCCAAGCATACTCATTCCACACATAAACATATTGATTGTCCTGAAGGTCATCAAGAGGGTCGTACACAACCTTACCAACATTGTACCAATCGTCATAAAGTTCTACTCCCAAGTCCAAAAGCTTGACCAGAGAGTCCTTTCGTGTGCAGCTTGGATTCACAAGTACTCCGGCCATGATCCTGTGCTTCCTGAATAGGATATAACCAACTCTTAGCCTTGCCCAAAAATCCAAAATGCAAAGAAATCTTAGGATAGATAATTCATACAAGAAGTTCCTTCAAATGGATGAGGATAACGATTCCTCATATCCAGTTCAGCTTCCCAAGAAGCTTCTTCAATTCCGTAATTACGCCATAACACCTTGACAATAGGAATTATCTTTGTCTGTAGCACTTGCTACTTACGATCAAGGATTTGTACATGCACTTCCTTGTACGTCAATCATTCTTGAATCCCCAAATCTGGCTCGGCCACCCCCATTTCGGCTAGATGAGGGTGGCCGAGCCACTGCCAAAGGCCAAATAGGGGTGGCTTGCCCTTGGAGCCACCCTTTTTTTTTTCTAAATTCTTTAGTTTTTTTTAAAAAAAAATTAATAAGTAAAGGATATTTTGAGAAATAAAGAGTTTAATTAAGGGTAATTTGGAAAAGTAAACTGTAAAAATGGCCATTTTTGTTAAGTTAGATGGAAGGAACTAATGGATTGGTCGAATTGTAATGTTTTTAAACTTCGATGGGGTAAATTGCAAATTTATAAACATTTGAGGAGACATTGAAAAACAACCCAAATTTTGGAGTCGTAAAGTATATTTTTCCCTAAATTTAAAAACTCACAGATGATCTAGAAGGTTCAGCTTTTGAAAAGGAATTGCGGTGGCTTCAATTGCTGAAAAACATCACCTGTCTATTTTGGGCAAATGCGCTCGAGCCCTTTGGTGCACTTAATCCCTTTTTATATGCACTCGAGCCCTTTTGTGCACTTGAAAGGAAAAAAAAAATAAAAAGAGTCAAATTAATAACACAATCGTTTAGCAGTAGCCAGCAACGACACCAAAAATGATGTGGTTTGCTTAAGTATATCAATAATAAATACCACTCGCAATAGTACGAATATTTGTATGATAGCACTATATAGAAGGTGTCAAACCATAAGGACTACATTGATTTTGCTATTAAGTCTATCAAGATCTACTCTAACTTAATTCAAAAGAAAGAGGAATTGCTTGTTTTTGCCTTTGAAACTAAATGCTGGAATATAAAAGTCAAAACAAAATTCAAATAGAATGGAGTACAATATAGGAAGTTGATTTCACCACTAACCTCATAACTATGGCTAATCGTATAACAAGGGAATTTTATTATATGCATGATAAGACTCATGTGTCTACAAGCACACATTGATGTCATTAAGAAAATACCATCATCAAGAAATAAGTATAATCTATTTTCAGTTGTCATGGATCGTCTACTAACTATTAAGATGCAATACGTTCTGTCTTTCCTAAGCATGGCCTATTAAACCTTCTTGATTGCGTGTCAAAGAAAACTGTTGTTGAACCATCATTTTCATAATCACAGAAAATAAGAACAATTTGCAATTCTCTAGGTTATATAACCATCACACATATGCAGAAAATTGCAAAGATAAAACACAATCAAGCCATTTTTACTTGGAAATGGCTACATCAATACTCTATGAAAAAGTTATGTAATACCTCGAAGAATATCAATTAAATGATTTTGCTGGAGCGTTACAAGTTAGCTGTTCATAAAGGTGCTGGAATGGTCTTCTACAATATTCATCTTATTTTCTCACTATTTTGGCCGTTTCTATGTGAAGCACCACGTCCTCACGTCCCCCCTTTGATTTGGCCGAGTATGCATCATATATATATAGGGTAAAACAAAAACCCAAGTGGACTTTGTATGCTCATAAAACGCCTCTCTTCTGTGATCTACTCGAATTGAGATACTAGATTTCTTTTCTTTTCTGTCTCAGCTGCTACTGTTTGACGTTTGTGCCTGAGTGCACTTGAGCCCTTCATCAGCTGTGCTCGAGCCTTTTTCCTTCACCAACTCACTAAGATGTGTTCTAAGCCTAAGATCAATGGAATTGATAGCATTTTTCCTAAGAACCTAAAAATACTAGAAAATACGAAAACAACACAAAAAAATGAAATTAAGGAATTAAAATATGCGAGTTAAGAGGCTTGAATTCGGTGCTTATTAGCATGTAACTGACATGAATTATTCATATGAAATTACCAAATTGATTTTTTTTAAATACAATCCAAATTTATCCGCTAATCCTTGCTTATTGAAAATAGCCTATCTATCTTCAATCAAACCACTTATAAGAAGGTAAACCAAAATATCCATGATCCACATTAAAAATAATGTAATAGCTAGTTGTTACACTAAAACCAAAACATTGTTCACCTCAAAGCCATGTTCGATGTTATATCCATGATGTAATTATAGGTTTTTAAGAAGTTATGAGGACCCTTCATGCATTTCATGCCTAAGTTTTGAAATACAAAAGTGCATTGGTCTTAGGTTTCAAGAAAATTTGGCTAAGTGTGAAAAAGGATTTTTCACCAAATTGAGATTTCTTAAAAATAATTTACTGCTTTTTGTTCCTTATACATTGAATAGCCTAATATGATTTTATGAGATTTTATTATGAGGTTTACATTAGGTTATTCGATGGATCATTTTTTAACAAAGCTATAAAATAATTATTCTGCACTAAAACTGGATTTTCACATTCCGATTTAATAAGAATTTGATTTTCTAGTAGTTTTTATTGAATCTAAACATAGGGTTATTCCTTATTTACATTGTAAATGTAAAGCAAATATTTACTTTATTTACTTTAAGTTTACAATCGAAATAAGTTTAGGTTGCTAAATCGGGCTGCTATTCATCATCTGGTTGTTGTTACTATACAGTAGGTCTCATATGCAGCTCGTCCGGACGAACTCTGTTACTGTTCAGTCAGTAACTCTCATCCGCAACTAGTCCGAATGAAATTCTGTCTTTTGGTTCGAATGACAGTATACAGTACTACGCTATAAACAGTTGAAATATGATTTTTCAGCTCATTTATCTCATTTTTGAGATTTCTAATGGCTAGAGCTCTAACTTATTCCCTAAGGTTTCATCAAAACCTTAGATTGTGGTCTCTTGGTGCTTCTCTTGAGTGATCTAACACCGTCAATGTGTTCCTCAATGTTGGAACTCCTACTCTACCAATCATTTGAGGTAAATTCTCAAACCTATATCTATGTTCTCAAGATTGCGCTACACACTTCATGCATGTTGCTTAACCTTGATTGTTTTTCTAGGAATTTGTCATTTGTGGAGTTTGAGCATTGGATCGAAGTTTTGTAAGCCGAGACTTTGCATCTTAAAGGTAAGTGTTAAAGTTTAGCTATGTCTAGTTTGTGGTTCTACATGTTAACCCTATAGATTCTCTATGGGTTAGCTTTGTTAGCCTTTAGATTGTGTTTTGAGTCTCATGTATGTTATAGGTCTCATTTGGTTATGTACTTATAAGGTTATAAGCACTTGTGGGCATGTAGGATTATGTTTTGAGCTATCAATTATGTCTTATGATCACATGCAATGATGTATTACAGATTTGTGTGATTAAGACTTGTTATTGGTGTCATTGGGTTAAGCAGCAAAGTAGAATTTAGTGAGTATTTTACTCACTTTGAGTGAATACCATGTTTTACGTTTTAAAGTTTTATTAATGCTAAAAATGTTTAAGCTTACGTCAAGATCGAGCCGATCTCTTATATTGTGTTGATGGGATTATAATATTATTTGATGCCTTAATTATGTTGAGATATATATATATTTTTATGAATAATGATTTATTAAAGTATGAAATGATGTTAAATGTAGCATGGACATGTTTGAGATAAAGATGAAATGTTTTATAGCATAATCATGAATATGTGAGATAATAAATAAAAGATTTAAGGTATTGAGATTGATGTCCTCAGCATCACAATACAAGATTTATCATTTGAGGGTTGGAGTCTTTGATGCTATAATGATGTAACGATGTAATGATGATGCTGTTTGGGTTGATGCCCTTATGTGTAGTGAGTTGATGCTCCCATAAATGTATGTATGTATGTAATGCGATGGATTCATAAGAAAGTCTTCAGAGTTGATGCTCCAGAGTGATGAGAATAAATGAAAGAAATGTATGAATGTGAAAGCATACACTGTACATTTATATTTTGATGATGTATATGTATTATGTTTTATGAAATTTCATAGTAAATGTATTAGTATGCATATGAGGTTGAATGAGACAACATACACACACACACACAACTGGTTTGCATGTAATGATTTCATGTGTATGACTTAGTTATACTGATATGTATGCAATATGTGACGAAGGTGAATGGAATACATGTATATTTGTATAGCTGAGACATATGTGCACAAAGTTATGTATACATGCATTTATATGTATGTGAAACCGATACGTATTTTGGAGCACATGCATGTATCCAAAGTAAAGTAATATGTTTCAAATGATTTCATGTAATATGTTTCAAATGATTTCATGACTATGGTGTTTACTTCATTAGCTACGCCGTGTTTTATTAAAAGATGTTTTGTAAATAAAATGTAGATGTTATTATAAACTAAGTAGAAAACGAAAGATTGGCTCAATGTGAAAACTTAGTGATTTCTATATTCTTTGAGCCTGTGGACTCATATTTCTGCTTGGGAGATCGTGGTTAACTCTACGAACACTTAGACGTTGTTATTGATGCAGGTACTAAGGATCTGGATAATGATCGAGTGGCTACTTAACTGAGATATTATGTGTGAGGACGATATATGCCTGTTGGTATTTTGCATAGACTCATATTTAGTCTTATTTTTGTTGTACATCAATGTGTTGTATATATGTAAACAGATTAATGTATTTTGGATAACTCGTATGTAGCTTTTTATTAGCCATTCTTTTGATGTATAGAACTCATGATATAAAATTGATTTATACAATTAATGTTAGCTCCTTATGTTATGCTCTCACAGTTATGTTTAATAGTTTTCGTTGCACTATTATGATTACTTTGATGTGATATGCTCATGTTATGAGTTAATGATGGCTTGTACATATGTATGTCTCTGTGATGATGTGATTTTATTTAAAAAAAAAAAAAAAGTGTTATGAAATCGGGTTGTCATAGGTTATGGTATCAGAGCATTTTGCTCTAAGGGCTATTGTGAAAGTTCGGTTGTCTAGATGGTCTAAAGTTAGAGTATAGTGTCGGAGCTATAGGAATTTAAAAGCCTAAAAAGAAAATAAATCATCAAGTTTACGTTAAGTCGTGCATGAGCAAGTTTAATAAATACTCATAGTTGTTAATGTTTTGTTATTGTGGTATCCAATATGTGCCTTCATATTGAATAACTAATTGCAATGTGATTGTAACGACCCGCCTCGTAGCATTAATACCATATAATATAATGGCACATGTGCGGAGCGACGCCTTACGCTAAACCTAAATATATTAGAGCCAAATAACTCTAAATAATAAACCTGTAAAAATCTAACATCAACATAGCCAAATCAATTTGGCTAAACTTGTAACATATCTATTTACTTAATCACCACATCAAAGATTATAATCTTGCACGGAAATATCTTTCTTTCAACAACATAAACAACAATTCTAGAACATAACACCATAGAGCATCTAAAAAGACATCTAAATAAATACATGTTTACATTGTTCATTACATAACAAAATGAAAATCGGTACATCGATCATGCCCACGTGCCACATACAACACGATACCCCATGCATCACCTGAGTATGTACAATACTAAGTGTGGTATATAACAAAAGATGGACTAATGAGGCTAGTCCACAAAATATATGCAAGGAGACCCACGACCTCAATTGTAGTAGCCCAAGTACCTAGCTACCGGGTCATCTTCCTCTTCGTCATCACCTGCAACCACAATGTCTATGCAATCGTGGGGTCACCACGATAACACAGGTGAAAATATGAGTCCACATTTCTCAGAAAGTATAAGAGCCACTAAGCATTTCCAAATGAGCCATCTTTTTATAATTTAAAAGTATCCCCAAGCATTTACAATACTAGCTACATCAAGGTTTTCAAAAAGAGTTTATGATGTATAATCCATAGCCCGTAAATAAACTTAAGAGACATGATTGTTAACACATAGGGTTCTTATAAATCTCAGGCAATGCAATGCAATGTTCGTTTTCATGATCAATTATCCATTTCAGTCTTAATGCATTTCATTTTACTTTGAGACTGTTGTTGACAGCTTATTAGAGGTTCTTACCTCTCATTTACGATTTAAGGGATTGTTCCCTCGTCTTTGACATAGGAGGACTATTCCTCTTTAGAAGGGATTGTTCCCTTATTAGTGTGATTTGAGGATTGTTTCTCTTGGGACTGTTCCATGATATAATTATTACTCGTTATCAGCATTAGGACTGTTCCACCATGCTAGGGGGTTATTCCCCCAATTAAATGATATCTTAATGCACATTGGGTCACAAACAATATATATAACAAGTCTTGTGATACATAGTAATCTCATCATGCTATGCACATAAAACCAACCGGCCTTTGCTTTCATAACCTTTCAATCAACAATATCTCTTTAACACAATACTGTAATGCCCCAAAGATTTAACAAGTTTAAGGACTTATTTTGAAGCTTTGAGCACCCATAGAATGTTTGAAGGGTTTCATGAAACGTTCGATGGTGAGGATTTGTATTGCCCCAAAGATTTCACAAGTTTAAAAACTTATTTTAAAGCTTTGAGAGCCCATAGAACGTTTGAAGTATTTCATGGAACGTTTGAAGATCCCATGAAACGTTTGATGGTAAGGATCAAACGTTCAATCCGTGTATGTGATGCACTGTTCACATGAGATTCTTCGATCAGTGTGCATGTCAGGCCATATCAAACGTTCGATGCTTTTATGGAACATTTGATGTGCTTTGTTCAACGTTCGATGCTTTTATCAGACGTTCAATGGAAACCCTTGAATTGTTGGCTAATAGTACAATCAAACATTTGATGTCATATATAGAATGTTCGATGAACCTAAAAACCTAGCAGTTCTTAACTAGACACTCCAGCTCTATAAATAGAACTCCTACTCCTCTATTTCATTGTTCACTCGTGCCTTAGAGCTCAGAGAACATTTGTGAGTGTGTGAGGAAGAGTGTTTAGAGAAAGAGAATGCTTTTGAACTTTGGAGGTATCCATCCTAGCCTAACTTGTTTTCATGTTGTTATTTATTTGTTGTTATTTATTTGTTGTTATCTTGTTTAGTTGTTTTCGTGTCTTAGTTTTTGTGTTGTTTAGTATTAGGCTTGATCATTTGAGGTGTAGGTTTGTTTTGGGTTGGTTGTGTTGGTTTAAGGAGTTTAACACCTTAAACCCCGTTTTTGAAGTATGAGACCCCTTATTTTCTTTGGTTAGACCTTTAGGAGACCTTAGGAAGTGTTAGAATCAAGAAATGACTAAGATTCTATTCTGGAATGAGTTTCTGGACCTCTTCAAACGTTCGACCCTCTTGGTCAAACGTTCGATGTTCGGGCTTGAAACGTTTGATCCTCCTGATCAAACATTCGATGCTCGAACATAATGTCCTTTTGGATTATAAGGGGCTTATGACTTGTTTAACTCAAGGCATAAGGCTAATGATAAGATCATTTCTTAAATTAGGAGGTGGACATAGAGGACTATTTGATTGACCCTTATGACACAAGTGAGTAAAAACTCACACAAATACTTGTTATTGTTATACTTTATGCATAGCATGACTATTTTGATGTACAAAACTTTCATGTTTACAACTCTCATGAAATGCCTATTTATTTTCAACTGTGAACTCTATTTGTGAAAACAGTTATGATTAACAAAAATAATAAAATGATAAGTTATGAAAAACATACGTATAAAAAACACAAAGATTAATATGCATTGTATGACATGGTACACCGGTACATGTGGTAGAACGGCCATGTAGTTACTATTATTACGGATTGATTCTATGGTCAAATGTTTTCTTTTATGATGAGGGCCTTGGATCCAATGGTTAAATTTAGTGACCAGCACATCATTCTTTGAATGGGGTAACCGTTACAATTAACTTTGCTAGTTAGTGTGGGCCACCCGAGATTGGACTCGGTCGGACTGCTAATATAAGACGGTATGTTTGTGCAATGTTTGGGGCACCGAAGTTGTACTAGAAGTCTTTTTGGACGTGCAAACCTTGCTAAGAAATGGTAGTATCTTAGGTAGACCATATTTTTAACATATCACATGTTCTTGAATATATCATGTACTATTCAAATATATTGCACTATTATGACATGTTTATGCTATGAACTGAGAATAACAATGTTTGTGATTTACAAACTGAATTCACAAATGATAACCTTTATAACATATGTATTATTACTCACTAAGTCACGGACTTACTCTTGTATCTTTTCCACCTATGATTTTATGCAACTTGATAGACGGTCTAGACGATGGTAGTTTATGTGAGCCACATGATCCGATTGGAGGATGTCCTTCAGGTGATTTTTGAGGAGTTCGAACCTATATGGTTGAGTAGGATGTGGCAGGTTGGAGGAGACCCCTACCACGAGATGACAGATCTAATCTACGATCTCTACGTTGAGAAGACTACTCAGTGATTTTGTTGTTGTTATGTTAAGTTTCGGATTGTAATCTTTGCTATTTTGATGACTGGTCTTTGACCCTACTTTGAAGACATCAGTACTTATGGTATATATGTTATTAAGTTTGTTTTTCTGTTATTCTGATATTTTTTTTTATTGTGGGTGTTAGTTGCTATCTCTATTTTTTATAAGTGATAAGTCTTCTGCTATATGTTCTCATCCCTTGAGAGTATATGTAACGACCCCAGTCCGTTAGGGCTAGGATTGTCAACTTACTTATCTCAGAGGCGCAAATAGTCATAAGGTCTGCCAGAGCAATCAACTAAATGACATAATAAATGCATGAAATAATTCAATGAACTGGTGTCAACAAAATCATCTCACTTGATTTACAAACACAAAGTCTGAAGTTTATAGCATACGGAAAAAAAAAAATTAATAAATAAATAACATATAACTTGTGCACTTGCACTTATTGGAATAAAAGTTTTAATGTAGACATGACAGCTTGACACCTATCCCAGATCCCCATTCCGGCCTCCTATACCGGCATACTCGCCACCTGAAAACAAAACATAAAATTGAATGAGCGAGAAAGGCTCAGTAAGTATATCCCTAACCATAAATAGTTGGGTTAAATTCATTTTTCTTCGCAAATAATTATTCGGAAAATATCATCATCTTGAAATCACTACAAGGTATTTAATACATAATATATATTATGGGTATGGGTAACCCCTTAGTGAAAAAGAATAGTCAATCATGGCTAAAGGATTCATAAAGCACACTCATACTTTGTTTGTAAATAAATCTCATATTAGGGCTCATGTTGTTACGCCCCGTGTACTAGGGTTGCGCGGTCTTTACGACCATAGCAACGACTATGGCCGCAGACGTGCCCTCTGGCCAGCCGATTAACTTATAGGTGCATTCAGCTTGGTAATAACTTGATGGAGTATCACCTTCTGGCAGAGCCTCTTTCAGTGGTTGCGCTTCCATCCTGGCTTCGGTACCGAGCGTTTTCTTCTTCGAATCCTCTTGGGCCAAAAGTATCTCCTCCATACACGTGCCATCATCTTAAAAAAGTTTTCTCATCTCTTTTGCTTCTCTTAGTATCTTTGGGCAACGTGTAGGAAGGTTTTACCTCTTGTACTTTTTTCTGGTTTATCAACTTTATAAAAATATAGCTATTTTTCCAAATCGTAACTTCTAAAAATAACTACTTGCTATAATTAGAAAGTATTGATAACAATAACTTTTAAAATATCAAATGGATTTATACAGTATACAACTTTTCATTTAAAGAGAAAATTATACTAAATATTTATGTAAACGAAATAAATTCGTAGATGCATGATCAAAACACATAAGGTAATAATGCACAATTTAAGAAATAATCATGTCATGAGCAAATTATGACTTACTCTTGTATCTTCGACCGCTAGCTAGTCATCTGAATACCAATTCAGACGTGTTACTATCCTCGTATACCTTACTAAAGTGAACTCTTACTATTAAGGGTTGGACTTGCTAGTCTTTTGATAATGGATCTTTAAAGGTATTGTAAACCATCACTTACATGTTCATAACTAAAAAAATCTAATAAATGGAAATTAAAACACATGAAATATTAAAAGTGTATTTGTTCTTGAATAATTAAATAAAAGGGCTCATGTCTATGTGGTGTTTAATAGGAAGGCTAAATCTCTTTGTTAACTAAAATAAATACAACTTAGAAATTCCCCTACTGGACTCCCTGGGACAATGAAAGGGCAACCAAAATTTTTAAAGGAAGGCAATTGTCAAGGCTGGCACACGGTACGTACAGCAGTAAAGAAATAAAATAAAATAAAATAAAAGATATCATGGCCAAGTGAGCAACCTGATCGGATAGAAAGAACAAAAGGAAAATAAACATAGAAGGTTGGTCCATTATGAAGTGGCGTGACCCAACAGAGAAGAAACAAACAAATATATATATATATATAATATATATATATATATACACGGCACAAATAAAACAGAAAAAAAAAAATGGAAACAGAAGGGCTGGCGCAGGGTACCTACGGCCCTGCCGTAATACTGCTTATGAAAGAAAAATAATGTTTTGTCGTATTGTTTTCTTATAGATCAGACAAGAAGATGTTTGCTGAGAAAAAAAATAAAAACTCTCTTACTTCAAGAGTATGACACGGCATGCAAGAAGACAAAGGGAAAAGAACTTAGTGCAGAGATATTAAACCATTACCTGCTGCTTTACGGAAAAGAAGAAGAAAGGTGAGGGCTGCTGGCTGTCCACGAGAGCGAGGAAGAGAAGGAGAGAGACTGCTGTTTGTGAGAGGAGACTAGGTTTCTTGGGGAGGGAACGTGTGAAAGGTGGCTGTCTTATTCCTTTTAATAGGAATGGAAAACCTAGGCTGTTGTAAAAATCACGCCGTGTTCCCCCTTTTTTTTAAAAAAAAAAAAGACAATAAAAGTAAATAAATATCAAAAGTCCATGAGTTCAAAGAAATTATTATGATCATACTTATTATTACTAATATTTTTATTACTCATAAACATAGGTATATTTTAAAACTTTGGAAACATTTATCCATTCTCATTGCTAACTCAAGTCCACCCTTGACTAAAAAATTGGACTTACAGCCAATTTACTATTCTACCCCTAAAAGAGAATTGGGATTGTTACAGTATATGATCCATGAGTTTTAACCCGGTAGAATGGTTTAAGGCTGGGAGGCGAATTGTTAAGTCATTTACCAATTAGATGGTTTTGTCGGGGCGTTACAAGATCAAACGTTCGATGCGTGTCGTGATGTTCACCTGAGATTCATTGATCAGTGTGCGTGTCAGGCCGCATCAAACGTTTGTTATGCTTTTTGGAATGTTCAATGGTTTTATTAAATGTTCGATGGAAACCCTAGAATCGTTAGATAATAGTACAATCAAATGTTCAATGTCATACATAGAACGTTCGATGTACCTAAAAACCTAGCAATCCTAAACCAAATGAGCCTAGCTCTATAAATAAAACTCCTACCCCTCATTTCATTATTCACTCGTGCCTTGGAGCTTAGAAAACGTTTATGAGTATGTGAAGAAGAGTGTTTGGAGAAGGAAAAGGCTTTTGGGTTTTGGAGGTATCTATCTTAGCTTAGTTTGTTTCTCTGTTGTTATTTGCTTAGTTTTAAGTTAGTTTGTATTGGTTTAAGGAGTTTGACACCTCAAACTCCGTTTTTGAAGGGTGAAACCCCTTATTCTATTTGGTAAGACCTTTAGGATACCTTAGGAGGTGTTAAGATCCAGAAAAGACCAAGGTTCTAGTCTGGAATGAGTTCCTATACCTCATTAAACGTTCAATCCTCCTGGTCAAATGTTCGATGTTTAGACAAAATGTCCTTTTAGGTTATTAAAAGCCTAGGATCTACTTAGCTTAAGGCAAAAGACTAATGATAAGATCATTTCACAGATTTGAAAGTCGAAGACTACGTGAAAAACTATTTGGTTGATCCCTATAACTCAAGTGAGTTTTTATACTTATTATTGTTATAACTTTTATGCATAACATTACTATTTTGATGTACAAAACATGCATGTTTACAACTCTCATGAAATGCTTATTTATTTTCAATTGTGAACTCCATTTGTGAAAACGGTTGTGATTAACAAAGATAATAAATGATGAGCTATGAAAAACATGCATATAAAAGACACAAAAATTAATGTGCATCGTGTGACATGATACACCGGTACGTGCGGTAGAACGGCTATGGGCTTACTATTATTAGGATTGATTCTATAATCAAATATTTCTTTTATGATGAAGGCCTTGGATCTAATGATTAAGAATTTGTGACCAGTGCACTATTCTTTGAGTTGAGTCACCATTATGGCTTTGCTAATTAGTGTGGGTCACCCAAGGTTGGACTCGGTCAGACTGCTAGTATAAGACGGTATGTTTGTGCAATATCCGAAGCACCAGAATTGTACTAAAAGTCATTTAGGATGCGCAAACCTTGTTGAGAAAGGGTAATATCTCTGATAGACCATATTGTTAACATATCACATGTTCTTGAATATATATATATATTGCATTGTCATGACATGTTTATGCTATGAGCTAAGAATAACAATAATTGTGATTTATAAACTGAGTTCACAAATGATAACATGCATAACATGTACATTATTACTCACTAAGTTGTGGACTTACTCTTGTATCTTTTCCACCTGTGATCTTATGCAACTTGATAGATAGTCTAAACGATGGTGGTGTATACGAGCAGTATGGTCCGGTTGGAGGACATTTTTCAGGTATTTTTTAGGAGCTAGAACCTTTGAAAAGACCCCCAACACGATATGATAGATATAGTCTACATGTTCTATGTTGTGAAAACTGATATGTGATTTTGTTGTTATTATGTTAGGATTCGGGTTATAACCCTAATGTTTTGTTGATGATTGGTCTTTGATCATACTTTGGAGACATTAGTATGTTTTTATGATATTATGGTTATGTTTTTAACTATTCTGGTATTCTTTTATCGTGGATATTAGTTCATATCTCTATTCTTATTAAGTGATAAGTCTTCCGCTGTAGACTCTCACCTTTGAGAGTGTATGATCCCTGAGTTTTAACCTTAGAGGAGTTAAGGCTGGGAGGCGAACTGTTAAGTCATTTGTCATTTAAATGATTTTGCCAGGGTGTTATTAATACACAACCACCTTATAAGCATATAATCATAATTCTCAAATAAAGTAGTTAGGCTCGTAATCAATAACCACATCATGCTTTTTAAAATACATATATTTATAGCTCAGTAAATAATATAAATACATATCTACGACGTTTGAGAAGTATCCTTCAACTCAAGCACAATTGCAATGTAATATTGCACCAAAACTTTAAACTCAGATTAATAACACAACTCTAATCCTATCATGATCCATTAGGTCCTAAACACAACATATAGCAAACATCCACGAATCCCATGGAAATTTTTGGTTAAATTAACACATTAAATGCAATTAAGCCATATAAACCATAATCCTAGTGTTTAACACTAAAAGCCCTAAGTTAATTAAAACTATAAAAACTGGGGGTTTATGCCCATACTTCAACAATTAGCAAAATTAAAGTTTAAATCCAATTAATCAATAACCCAAGACTGAAGTGTGTAGGAATTTATTACACACAAAAACCCCAAGCCAATTTTGAAAATTTAGTCTCATTCCCAAATTTGACCTAACTTATGAAAAATTTAGGGATTTCGAAGTTACCTTAATTCAATCAGTAAATTGAACGTTCCAATGTTATTAAATGCCACCCAAAGCTTGAAAACGATGGAAACTTCAACTTTGGTCAACACCCAATGCCACAACCGAAATCTATGTAAAGGAGAAGAAGAATGGATAAAATGTGAGGGCTGGAAAATAGAGAGTCAATGAAGCTTCGGTCATTAGAGACTCAAAATAGCCCATTATGGGTGATTTCTTGAGCTAATAATCCATACCAAGACTATAGCTTACATGAAAGAGATGAGAGGAAGAGAGAAATAAAAGTAGAGATAACTTACGGTGCTAACTCTTCCCTTGCACTACCATGGATGATTTGCACCCAAACTCCAAGCCCAAGCCTCACGTGAAGAGACAAGAGGAAAGGAGATGAAGAAGGGCCGATTTTGTGCGTGAGAGATGAGGAAAACCGAGAATGTGTTGAAAGCAACGTGGAATGGGAGAGATTAGGTGCGGTTCACGTGAGCCAAGACAAGAAGATAAGGGGATGTGTAAAATTCTAAAAATACCCTCCTTAGTTTAAGTGAGAACATGAGTATGAGAAGGGCTTTATTGTGTCTATTTGGGGCTTTACACTAAGACATATAATATAAAATAAAACCTTCTTATTTATTTTACCACACTAAATAGATTTAGTGTAATTATCAAGAAGACTCAATAAACTCTCTTTACATTAAATCTTTAAGTGTGATTTTACCACAACAATCCATCTTTATTTAATCTTAATAAACCAATTAAATAATTTCTTGCGCATTACAGTGATGGTGTAGAAAAATGCCATCAAGACAACGTCCACAACACAATTGCCGTGAAGAGTCAGTGAATCGTGAGGGCATGAGTGAAGATGCTCCTCCACCTCCTTCGCCACCTATAGTGCCAGGGGTGGCTAAACTAGTGGCTCAAACTAACCAACTCATTGCCACTGTGTTAGTAAGTCTTTCGTAACCACAAGAGCATAGGAAAACCATTGGCTGTACTATTGGGGATCATGCATCATGTTATCAAAAATATAGCATAGTAGAACATAGAAACTTTAAACTGATCTAAGATCAAAATAAACTTTAAGAGGAACATGCTTTTGATTTTCTCACGATTAAAGTAAAACACAATTTATATTTACTTATAAATTTTGTCGGCCTCTCCTTTGGCATTTAGGGCTATTTGAATTCACCTTTACATCTTTGTTGTTGATGAAGAACGCGAAGAACACCAAGAACGCCATGAACATCAAGAGTTCCAAGATCTTCAAGAGTTTGAAGAACGCGAATAACGTGAAGAACATAAAGAACATGAAGAACAATGTTCTTCATAAAATTCAGGTCTTTTTCTTGATGGCTAAATATGATTGTGAGTGTGAACTCATAACTAGAAGCAAGAAACTAAATTTTATCTCTTTCACTCACTAACTCTTTGATGATTCTCTGAACAAATTGTGAAGTAGTTTTTTCTGTAGTTCTTGTAGTGAATTACTTCTGTATGAGCCTTTATTTTATACTTTGAAAAATTAAGAGAGGAGAAAAATAAACTATGTGGGACGAGGATAGGCAGCTAGGGTTTGAAAAAACCCTAGCCTCTTATTCCATTAGCTAAAGACGTAGAGGGCTAGGGAAAAATTCCTTGGCCCATGCGTCAACTCCGAAGGCTCTGTCATTGTTAAGTGACACATAGGGCTAGGGAAATATTCTCTGGCCCATGCATTTTTTCTTACATGAACTAGCTTGAGTTTTATCCCAAATCTCAATTTTTCTCTCTAGCAATTTTTGCACAGTTTTTCCCTTGGCCCACGTTTTTAAGAAGGGAAATTTCTTCTGACCCTCCTATGTTTAACGACTTTATTTAAAGTCACCCCAATTTCATTTCGTATCACAAGTGGTAACTCAATTTTGACGAAAGACGAAAATGGTACCTCCGTTAATTTTTTGTCCAAATATTTAACAAAACTTCACGTGTCAGTATTTAACATTAACACGTGGCGCCGTCTTAATAAAAATTAAAAAAAAATTAAAAATTAAAAAAAAAAACATTGAAAAAAAAAATAAATGAGGGTCGACCTCTAGCCACCCTTTTGGATATATGGGGGTGGCTCGGCCAACCCAAAAGAGGAAAATGAGGTAGCCAAGCCACCTCCAAAGCCCTTTGGGGTGGCTTCAACCACCCTCGTTTTGCCTGGGGTGGTTTTGGCCACCCCAAGTGGGTCGGTATGGGGTGGCGAGCGACCCCCATGGCCCGTGGGGTGGTTTGGCCCCCCCCCCACAAAGCCTAAAGAAGAAGGAAAAAAAAACTAGGTTTTGATCCTTGGGGGTGTTCGGCCACCCTCAGACCAGCCGGCTTAGGGGTGCCTAAACCTCCCCAGGCCAAATGGTGGTAGCTCGGCTACCCCATTTTCCTTTTTTGGGGGTGGCCCGGCCAAGGGGGTGGCTTGAGCCACCCCTCATCTTTTTTATTTTTTATTTTCAATTTTTTTTTATTATTTTAAGTTTAATTTAATTTAATTTTTTTAATTTTTATTAAGGCAGAGTCTTGTGTCAATGATTGACACTAACACATGAAATTCTGTTAAATAATTGGATGGAAGATAAATATAGATACCATCTCCGTCTTTCGCTGAAATTAAGATGCCAATTGTGATACAAAATGAAATTGAGGTGGCTTTTAATAAAGTCGTTAAACCACACGGGGCAAAAACGTATTTACCCCTTTTAATGAATTAAAACAATCTGCTTAATAAATAAGCTCATGTTTTAATAAATAAAAACAACCGGTTCAATAAATAAATAAGCTCGTATTTTAATAAATTAAAACAATCTGCTAAATAAATAAATAACCGAAGCTCATAATAATTCAGTCAATTTATAACAGCTCAATAAGGGACTCGGAAGGAAAATAGAATTAGTTTCTTTAATCCCGTGAAATCTCGTCATCTAATGACTCATCACATTGACTAAAAATCACAAATAATTTCATTAAATGAATATAACTGTACTCTAATTCATATTTTGCTATAAACAATTAATCATTTATGACATACTTATTAAATTACCATATTACCTCTTTATAGAATATATTTTGTGGTTGAACCAAAGATGATTAACAGTTGTTTTGTTCACCATATTTTTTTCCTTGAGTACTTGGATTCAAACCTCATGATTTATCCCAATGTACCATGTGAGCTTCAACTCAGCCTGTACACAGTTTCAGTTAAATACCATTGAAAATACTCTAGCCCAAGATACATAATAATAATTCTTATTGATCCTAAAACAATGAGAATTTCCTTATCTCTTTGTTTTCTTATAAAGGATTTGGACTCCTTCTCGAAGAGTAATTTTCTACAATGCTACATGTTTATTACCCAACATATAGAGGTGTTGACCACATAATTGATCTCATTCTATAATACATTAAAGTAATTTCACTTGACATTTGGTTTACGAACTTTTCAGGATTTAGAGTAATATCCAAAAGTCGTCATGCACGCTCATCATTCTCTATGACAGTCATTATAAGAATAATGGCTTATGCAGTCCTGTTTAGTGCATAACCCTGTATAAACTTACCTTTCTATAATACAAACTATGTCAACCTGAAGCCACACTACTTCACTGGATTAAGACAAATCATTAAGGTTGACATGTTATAATTTAGGTGAAGTTTCCGGTTCCAGTTACGACTACCAACAATATTTAATAAATTTCAAGGGACTTTTGACTATAGTCTTTCATGTGATTAAAACTATTACTCACATCATAATCAAATATAATATACTTAGGGACTGTCTATATGCATATATCCGGTAAATATACAAAAACACATATATGTAATGTAAAACAATAATAAGTATGCCCAATATTCAATAATCAAATCAGGAAATAAGCAACAATATTCGTTACATCTAAAAATATCTTATAATTAATTGGAGTTTTGAACACTAGTTCTAAATTAACAACAAAATTCATTACATATAAAATTATCTTATGATCATTAATTGGAGTTTTGGACACTAATTTCAACACATTATTCTTTTAAGCTTTGGTTGTTTCTTTGTTTTGAGATAAATAAGCATAGAAACTTGGAACTAATAGACATATGATAAGAAACTCTTAAGAAATAACGAATGCCACCATGAAATATTCAGGAAACACTGATGGGTAGCATTTTTGGCACTTCAACTGGAAACTCGTGAATCTCATCCATCCAAGGATTTTTCTCCTCAGTTGGATCGATGGTCTTTAGTGCACGCCACACAGCACTGTTACACTTGAATCCTGAACCGAAAGCAATTTGCCATATCCGGTCACCCTTCTTGACCCTCCCTTTGGCCTCTGAGTAAGCCAATTCATACCACAAAGAACTACTAGAAGTATTGCCAAACCTATAAAGAGTCATTCTTGAGGGTTCCATATGCCAGTCAGTGAGCGCAAGGTTCTTCTCTAGCCCATCTAGCACTGCTCTCCCTCCTGCATGAATGCAAAAGTGATCGAAAGCCTTCTTAAAATCTGGATTATAGGCTTTAATGTTCATCTTAAGGATTTTCCTTCCCACCAAAGATGCAAAAAATTGAACTTTTTCAGACATGGGAAGGACTAATGGCCCGAGCATGGTGATGTTGGTTTTGAGGGTTTCTCCGGCGACTGTCATTATGTCCTTTGAGAGCGAGAGACCAATTTTTCCGTTGTCATCTTCTCTTTGTAAAACACAATTGTAGAACTTATCATCTGCAGCTTGGTTGGTACGTACGGTGTGGATGAGCTCATACTTTGAGCGACGGCGATCGGAGGATCGGTTGGATAGGAGGATGGCTGCCCCACCCATGCGGAACAGGCAGTCTGGGATTAGCATTGACCGGTCGTTGCCGACGTAACAGTTGAGAGTTATGTTCTCTGTGCTCGCTACTAAGGCATAGGAGTTGGGTTGCATCTAGTAAATAAAATTGTGAGGTGAAGGGTTAGGTTAATTAAGAATATTTATGAAAGAGCAACTCCTCATAAACAACAACGATCCTAGTTAGAGAAATATTTGAATCACACTTTCTTATAGAAATATATTTTTGTTAAAATCACACCTTCTTATATAAATATTTGACAAAACGTTGCTTAATTTTTGTAAGGGTAGATGCTAACATATTACATAAAAAAATTAAAAAAAAATACAACAAACATGTATACCATCAATGGAGGAGAGGGGTGGTCATGCAGCCACCTCTATCCTAGTTAGAGGTGGCTGTTCGACCACAACAATAGGCCTGAGCAGTGCCGGCTTGAGCATTAGGCGGATAAGGCCGCCACCTAAAGCCCTCAATTAATAAATATTAATAAAAAAAAATTCATAAAAAAAAATATTTAAGACCTTAATTATATCAATATTCTCTAATTAAGGATCCTAATTTAATAAGGTAAAATATTTAAATCTCTAATTATAGTCAATATTCTCTAATTAAGGCTCCCAATTAAAAAATGTAAAATATTTAAGGCCTTAATTATAGTCAATATTTTCTAATTAATGGCCCAAATTATGGTAAATAAGTAATTAAGAATGACATTAATATTATTTGATTTTTTTGAAAACTTAAATCTTCAACATTTCATTCTTGAAACAAGTCATAAAAAAATTGATAGCATGAAATAAGAGAATTAAATAATATCTCTATATTAAAGTCATTTTCAAAGAAAACCCATTCTCATGTTAAACATTGCAGGGTAGAAATTTTTTTGGCCTTATGATGAGCAGCTGAAATTTTTATCATAATTTAAAAACGATGGTTAATCCGCAATAAATTAAATGTTAAGAAAATTGAAAGTCTCTAAATATTTTATTTAATCACAAACTCCGATCTTTATAAGTTTCCATTTTTTTTCTTTCTATTTATATATTCAAGTCTTTATTAAAATTTGAATTCTTATCTTATTCTCCAATTTCATTATTTTCTAACTCATTAAAATTTTCAATATCTGATCAGTAATAAAAAAAAAAATGTTAGTTCCCAAAAACTCAATCAATCGTGAATTAAGTGTTTTTTATTTGATTTTAAAAAATATTTTTACACTAATTTCTCTTTCTTTATGCAAGTTGAAAGTATTAGATAGTCAATAAATAGATTAATCATATTATCAATTGAAAATGAAATATTAAATAAACTTGAATATAAAAACTTAATAAGTAATTTTGCATTCTAAAAAAGCGAAAATAATGATTTTTAAATAAAATAATATATATAGTATTAATATATAAAGGCCTCACTTAAACTTCTCGCCTTAGACCCTAAAATATATCAAGCCGGCCCTGGCCTAATGTAACCGCATGACCTAAAACACAATCAAACAATTTTCTCCCAACCAAAAATATACTGTTCACATTTATATCTCCATGTCAAATTGTCGATTAATTAAGAAAACAAACAAAAAGTCAAAAAAAAAAAGAAAAAGAAAAAAAAGGTAATTAATTATGTGGCCAACCTGTAATAACCGTTTAACGAGGTCTAAAGAAATAGGACTAGCACTGCAACCCATGCCACTAAGATTAAAGGTTCGAATATCCCTTCTAAACTTGAAGTGATTCACAATCATGGCCGAGATGGACGGCGTTGGATTGAAGGAGCCAGAGTTCACCACTAGAATCCCTATATCTTTAGCCTTCACTCCAGTCTTTTCCAAGAGCTCACCAATGGCTCCGAACATCACAGTCGCAGCCTCCTTCCTTGCATCGGCCATGCACGGCTTAATCGAGAGGCGCCCGAGGGCCTCCGGTAAGTACGTCTTCTGCCCCAACCCTGACCTCTCTAAAATCTTCTTTAGAAACACCACGCTTTCCTCTGAGAAATGCCCACACTGAATTGCTCTTTCTATGAAAAGCTCCCTAGAGCACATTAGCCTCTCCTCGGGCTTGTAACACGCAAAGTTTACCATGTAAACTTTTCTTGGGCGGCTCATAAAGTAAAGGGTGGCCAAGAAAACCGTCAGGGTTGAGCACAGAGTCACCGAAACAGGATCAAACTGGACGAAATTTCGGCCAGTGAATGTTGAAAGATGAGCTGAAGTTATGCCAAGAAGCGGCACAAGCAAGAGGTACATGGCGTTGGAGATGAAGTAGTGGTACCCAAGCTTCACATATTTGAGTGTAACAGATGAGAGAAAGTTGGGAATCTCTGGGTTTTGTTTCATCTCATCCACCATAGTTTATCAAAATATAAGCTTTTGGATAAAAGAATGAGCAATACCCATAAAAAAAAAAAAAACGAAAGCAAAAGCAAAAGGAGTTTGAGAGCCACAAAGGAATTGTAGCTTGTGAGAGTACTACTGGCTTGCGATGATGAAGAGGGAACAAGATTTAAAGGGAATGAAGTGAGAGAGAGAGAGAGAGAGAGAAAGAGAGGGGGAAATTAGTAAATTCATATTGACTTATTGAGATTATTTTGCCCTACCTAACGGGTCATGTAACAATCTCTCCATCATTTCGAAAACTAAAAGCTAGCATAGCATTAGGTGTTATATAGTATATACATATGGCCTTAAATATATATAGTCAAGTTTACCGACCTAGCTATCTTGTCTATAAGCATTTTCATGCTTGTAAATAAAATGATGATACTAGGGGGTATTGTGAAAAACTTTATGGGCACATTTAGTAAGTGTAATGATTATTCTATTAGAAAAATTAATAGCTATTTTTTGGAATAATTACATTTTTTCTTCATAAATTATCACCCTTTGTCAATATATTCTTATGGACTGACACTTTCACTACTCAACTATTTTAAACATTTATTTTCTTACCTTTTTTTCCATTCCATTACTCAATTTTGTTAAATTAAATGGTCGACCCATCACGTGCACAGCACATGTCATTTTATGAACTTTTATCTCAAATTTGCCCTTTTTTTGATCTTTTCTCCTTTTAGGTCCGCAAATGTGGTCCTCATGCAAAAGTGAAATGCAGCACCCACACCACCAGCGCCACCAACTCCACCACCTAAGGCACCAGCACCCCATAGCCACCTATTCCCACAAAGCCACCAACACCAACGTAAATAAAATTCTTCTTTCAGTACTGTTATTTCCCTTCCTAACAAGTAACAACCTAAGCAAATCTCCCTCTCTCTCTCTCTGCATCTGTGTGTGCCGTCTTCTGAACAACCAAAAAAAAAAACACACCAAATGGAAATCGATCCCACCAAGGCATCTTGCTATTTTTTTTGAAAGTGACGCAGGTACACAAAACATACCATCATTAAGGATTTCTTCATTGGTGCAAATACATAATAAACACACCAAAAAACCACTCCCACAAGAAAAAAGCAAAAGAAGAATATGAAAAAATATCACAAGAAGTTAATTAAAGCGGCCTGTGTCCAAGGATATTGATATGCATGCACCCACCATAACCCACACAACTGGCAATTTTTATTCATTCACATTGAGAGCCGAACAGGGGAGTGTCAGGACATAACCAGTCTAGGATTTGAGTCTGAAGCCATTTGGATGCAGCTTGGGTGTTTGATGAAAAACTTCAAAGAGGACAAGAGGGCAGCGGGTGCAAAGGAAAAAAAAAAACAAAAAACAACGTGGGTCGCTTATGCCATTTTTTGGTGGAAGATGTCCAGCTTGGTGGCTTCGGAGGTTGCTCAGGAGTACTCAGCAATGGTCCTTTGTTTTTCCAAGCCCAACTTCTGATGGTTGAATAATTGTGATCGGACATATATATAACGCCCAGAATTCAATTCTCCATTAACTTTTGAAATGACTTTTTTTTAAAAAAAAAAAACGAAGTAAAAAGAAAAAAAAAATGTCAAGCACACCCTATGCGTTTGATATTTGATAGATTGAAAAAAAAAAGATATCATTCAGAAACTATTTGATTACTTATTCTTCAATTATTCATTTATCAGAAGACCTTGTAATGACAATTAATTGCATTTCTCTATTCTCATAAATATCAAACCATTTTAAAATTTTAATATTGTTCTTGATTTCATTCATAAAAGAATAATATACAGATCTGATGTACCTTCTTTATCGTTATGAAAAAATGTCAAAAATTTATTTTCATTTTTTCTTGGTTTTTATAGCTATGCATACATTGTTGTTCTAAAAATATTTATTAATTGTAAAACCATCTTTCTATCAAACACAAAATTGAGGATTAATCGGTAGATTATTGATTTGTGAATCTATCCATTAAATATAGGGATGTCAATTCGGCTTGTCTGGTTGACCCACCAATTCGTTAAGAGTCAATCCGAACATGATTCGTTTAGTTAAACGGGTCAAAACCTTTAATTCAGACACGACCCTGCTTGACACATTTAATTAACGGGTCGACCCGTTTAGACCTAAACGTGATATGTTTAACCCATTTAACCAAACCCAACACGACCTATTTGATCCGTTTTAACATGTATTATATAAAAATATATATATATAAAAGTTCATAAACGAGTCAAGCAGGTCAACCTGTTTATGAACCGAACCTATTTATGTCAATCTTAATACTCTAATTTTGTGTCAGGCTCGCAGATCATTTCAAAAATTGTCAACCCTAATGTATGGGTGACAAATATTATTGTTGGGACAGTTTTCGAATCCAATGACACGTGGATCTGTAAACAAAGAAAGATCAGACACAAGAGCTTGCCGGGGGGTGTCCGGCGGGAGATAGCTCCGATGCCTAAATGAGTTTGGTTCTTAGAGTTGATTCTCGTAATATTGACTTAGTATATTTTCAATTGTGTTACTTACCTCTTAGGCGAGCTTTCTCCCCTTTTATATCTCATAGCACAACCCCCTATGCTCATTTAATGGGGACAATGCCATGGGCTCCCGAGCTTCCCCTATTCCGCCTGGCACTTGTACTAGTTAATCAAGAATGTGCTAGGTGTTAATTGGGCAATGGTTCGTAATGTCCTAATCACAGTTCATGCATCACATCCGGCAGGTTCCTGGAGCTGGCGTGTCTTGGGGACACGCGAGGGTCTGGGCTCGAGGTCGGCTCTCTTAACTGCACGTCCTCTCAAGCCTTATCTTATTTTCATCAATCCCCATTATGATTGCCGACCCTAAGCCGAGGCAGTTTGGCTTCTTGAAGATACTACCGAACCTTTGCGGACTTAGCATTCCTAACCTTTGGGTAGTTTTCGATACAAAGCAACCCGTCACGTGGAGACCAACCCTTGTTGACAAGCTGGTATAAAAGACTGAGATGGGCCGTTATCATTCCAGGCCCAATCGTCAACAGTAACCCCCCAAAACCCTTCGCGTCACACACTGTCGAGAGCAGAAGGGTTTTTTGCATCATAAAATGGATTGGTGGCAAGCATCCCACCGATTCGGTTTTCAAGATACCTTGAATGTGATACCCTTCCTGTAGAGTCCCTCCATGTGTCACCCTCTTTTCCAGATATCTTCGGGGCAGAACCAACCTGACATGTATAAATGTACTTGAATAGAAAAGATTTGATCTTATCTTTATCTTGAGAGCTCTTTGTCTTCGTCTCTCTGTAGCCAATTTCTTGTCCTTTACCTTCGAGTCGCAACTTCTTACTTCACAACTTCTCATTTGTGTCCCCATGACAAAGCCGTCAAGACTTGGTGCTGCTGGTGCCCCCTCGAAATGGCGATCCTCCTTACAACCAAAGGATGCCGAGAGGATAAGGAAGGCTTACGAGATTCCGGCCGACGTGAACATCCGGATTCCCGAACCAGGCGAAGGTGTTAACGAAAACGTTCTAGATCATGAGATCTGCATTTTTGAGGCGACCCTTAAGGTCAGCATCTGTCTTCCTTTTCCTCTTGTGGTTCGGGAAATTCTACACACCCTAGGGATGGCGCTGATCCAACTGAAACCATACGGACGGCGGAACTTGCTGGCTTGCTGCATGGCATGTCCAATGGTTTTGGGGGAGGGTGTTCACCTGTCTGGCCAGAATTTTTGAATTTGTTTATTCCGGTTAGGTTTGGTCACACCTAGACCCTTCAGGCTCGGGGGAAGAAGTTCTTTCAACTCCCAGCTCCTGGAGTAGCAACCCCGCCTTTGAATCCTCATTCTTTTTTGTCTCTGGATTAGGATGGGAGATCCTTGCCATTCTACGAGGCCGCCACACTGATATTTGGGTTCCTCGCCAATGGATGGAGATAACTTCAGAAAGGTTCCCCAAACCCAAACTGACTGCTATTCAGCAGGATAGGGTCAATCAGATGACAACCTGGTCCTTGAAGCACACAAAGACGAAAAGCGAAGAGTCGAATTTGGGGTTTTTGCTCTGTCCCGCTTTCTTACAGAAATATTTAGGCTATTTAGAGTATAGATGTGCGGGTATGTTCAGAGTTCTTGACGTGCTTTTCGAACCCTAAAAGGAAGGAAAGGTCAGGACTAGGGTGCGCAAGACGAGGTCTCGGAACCCTGACCCCATACCTCTTGAAGAAATTGAAGGATCTGCTTCCTCCGCTGAAGGAATAGCTTCTTCATGGGATGAAAGCTTGGAAGAGGGGCAGGCCTCCCTTGTCGCAGAGGGTCTGGTCGTTCTTGATGACAGTCCGGATGAGGACGAAGATGACATTTCCCTCGTGAGGAGGTCTCAGATGACCAAAAGGAGAGCTTCGGAGGAACCAAAGGATAGAGATCCCCCTCCGGCTCATAAGAAAAGGGGGTTGCACAAATCCGAGTTCGCGATGCTTCTTGAGGAGAACCCCATGACAAGTTCTAGTCGGTGCATTAAAGTCACTCTTAGGGGGGCCAGTTCAAAATCAACCCCCGAAAAGGCAACCCTCAGCAGTGAAGGGAAAGATCTAGGTTTGCTGCCAAAAACGTCGCTAGCGAGGTCAGGCGAGGTCATCGCTCAGGTGGAGGGAACTGAACTGGTTGTTGCTCTAAGCGAGGTTGAAATAGGCGCTGTCTCAAGTGGGGCAGACGTTGACCCCGAGGCTGCGGAGGGTCTAGTTGCTAACCTTGAAGCACCTGGGGTTGAGAGCATTCGGGTCGCCCCCGCAGCAAAGGGAGTCAATTTCACCTTGACAGCAAACCTTATAAATGAGGTGATCATTATCCTTGAGGATCGGGGTCTACCCAAGATACAGGGTATGGACTCCACTGTTGACCCTGGGAATATTGTGAGCGGGCCCACTCCTGAGGCCAAACCTTTCACCACAACCCATGGCGAAGCCCCCTCTCGCATTGGTGCTCGTCGCAATTTGCATCCCGAGGGTTCGGTACCTGAACAAGTTAGGCTGCCGGAGACCCCCCTTCAAGGCGGTCCCATATGGTGGGAAGTGGTCGGATCTTCTGAAGATCCGATTCGCACTCTTCGTCACCAACTCCAAGTAAAGGGCATTACCTTTGTTAGTCTTAAGCTTATCTTGCTCAGGTATTTAATTGACTTTATTCTGCATAGCAGGAATCCTTGGTTGCTACCAACTCTCTTAACAGACTACTGTGTTCTAGCCAAAGCCTTTTTCTTGAGATGAAATAGTCCCAATCCAAGGTCGCCGCTCTTGAGGTTCAGGACCTTGAGCTGATGAAAAGATTAAAGGCTCGGGAGGACGAGCTTTCGAAGGTTCGGCTCCTTTCTGCTCCTTTAAAGGCTCAGAACCAGGAACTGGTGAGGGGCTTGGAAGATTAGGGTAGCGAGCTTTCGAAAGCTCGGTCCAAGATTGCGGCTTTGGAGTCCCAGAACCTTGAACTAGCCAAAAGGTTGGAAGACCAGGATAAAATGCTCTTTGAGACTCTGAGGAGGCAGGAAGTCCTCGAGGAACAGTCTTCTGAATATGACCAACTTCGTTTGGCCATTGACATCGAGCAGTTGAAGATTCATGAACTGACCTTCGAGGTTCTTAAACTTGATGCTGTTAAGTCCAAGCTCGAGAGCACTATTGCCGACCTTGAAGCTAGACTTGCTAGGGCAGCAGGGGTGGAGTCTGAGTTGTCCAACCGCTTGTCACGACTACAAGGGACGGTTGATGAACAAAAAGGGCTCATTGTAGGGTACAAGGCTGAAATAGCAGACCTGTCACGCAACTAATCCTCTATAGAGGTTAGCCACAATTCCCTTCGAAAGGAACTGGAGAATGCCCAAAGCCTGCTTCTAATAGAAATCGAAAAAGTTAAAGCCCTAGGCAAGGAAGCTGTTGACCTTCGAGCATCACAGGAGAAGGCGATGTCTCTATCTCATCGACATCTGTTGATGCACCGTGAGGAGACTGAAAAGGCACAGTCGTATAAACGTCAGCTTGCCAAAGTTTGCAAGGTCAGGAACCGCACTTGGGTTCATGGCTTTGAGTGGGGGTTTGAGACTTTCCTAGCGGTTGCGACGGATGAGGAGTTGCGAGACCGAGTTTCGACCATCACTGCCCACGAGGTTAAACCCGAACCTAGAGCTCTGGACGAACTCAAAATGATCGAGCAGAAGGAGTTGCCAGATGCTACCGGCCTGTGGTCTTGTGTCTTATACGAGTTGCCAAACATCTCCCCAAAGGGGGCTGGAACCGAAGCAGGATCCACATCTGGAGGTAACAGGGGGCTTCCCCCTTCATGATTATGTATACCGTTTGTAATTTAAACTTCTCGTGTTAATCAATAAAAATTGACTTACTGTTGTTTTAGTACTTCGATTACTTTTGTACTAACTTGAGCCCAGAGATTTGAGAGGCCCATTGAGAGTGACTAAGCCTGATCTTCATAATGAGATTCTTTGACTCTATTTCATTAGACTGAGTCTGATCCTCATAATGAGATTCTTTGACTCTATTTCACGATTCGATTTCATCCCGTTTCTTAAGCTCTGGCCAGTGTCGTTTTGGGCATCATCCAAGCTCTTTCGCACTTTGCCAGAACGAAAGTTTCTTTCGTTTTCTTTTTTTTGGGAATCGAAAGGGCCTCGTCTGAGGCATTAGTGGCTGCAGGTTGCGCAGTAAATGACGGTGGGGTTTTCTAAGAGATGCACCTTTTGAGCATTCCAAACCCAACACACCTATTTAAGGGGGGTTCTGCATCCCTTTTCTTCACCATCATACTTTATTTTTCTTCATACACCACAAGTGTTTTGTCTACTTGCTTTTGAAGTCTGACATAATGGACGGTAATGCGCGCAGGGGAGGACCACGAAGGGTTCCAGCTCCCTAAGCTCCACTGGGTTCTCGTCAAAGCGAACGGATCCGAGGCCGGGTTGGAGTTGTGAGAGCCAACCCCTCAGCGCCGGTTGGGAGGATACAGATCTCAGACTCTTCATCCGACAACCATCTTTCTGGGTCCTCAGAGAGTGACCCCTTCTTTATTCCGGGCATGGTGCCCGGCCTTCCAGAGGAGGGGGAAGTGGAAGCTCGGCCGAACCCAGCAGTTGAGGAAGAGAACCGTGGCGTTGACGTAGGCAGCAGCAACGGGGTTGCAGAGGATTATGATGGTTTTCCTTCTCCTGACGTGGGCAGAGCTTTCCACTCAGTTAAGGAGAGGGAGGATCTTCATGCCTTTTCTGCAACAGGGCCCAGCACTGAGTGGGTGAGGGCTACCTCTGCACTCGATTAGACGAGGAACCATGACTTCTACCAGGGAAGAAGGTTTGGTTAGTTGAAAAATCAGGTCGCCTGCATGGAAGCGAAAATCAACAGCCTCCAAGGGAAACTTGCTCCGCTTTGCTAGAGGTTACGCGCTCGGCGTCAGGCGTTAGCACCTAAGTTTGGGTGGAAGGTATGGATTTTCAGCGGTAGCACTTCCTCTGACGAGGACTGAAGCGGGGGTTGTTTCCTTGCTTTTTGTAAGGATCGACGACTCATAGTTTAGTCGTGTTGTTCTTTTTTTTTTTTTTGAAAAGAAGATATTCAAGTTCCTTGCCTTTGTGTAACGATCTTGTTATGTATCTTTCCCCTCTTTTTTGGAATGAAATGAGCTATTGTGATGTTTTTCTCTTTTTTAAACACCATCTAAACGCGACATTCATTCACGCTATTAAGGGCAGTACGAAGTATCGAGTTTTCTTGTTTTGTTTTTACCTCATTTTACCCATACGCGCTATAGTCGGGGTCGGTCAGCTCGTGCGCTTTTAGACCCTCTTTCACTTTTGTATTAGGCTTGTATGCTGGTAAAGTTGTGATCCTCCATGGCTGGAATGCCGACCTTTATTCCTTAGGACTTGCACTTCGGTTTAGCATGTCAGGTTCGTGTGCAAGAGGTCTGAGACCTTTGTGACTAGAACACTAATTCTCAATGTCAAGCTCGTGCGCCAAGAGGTTAAAACCTCTTGACTAGAACACTAATTCTCAATGTCAGGCTCGTGTGCCAAGAGGTTAAGACCTCTGTGACTAGAAAACTAATTTTCAATGTCAAGCTCGTGCGCCAAGAGGTTAAGACCTCTGTGACTAGAGCACTGATTCTCAATCTTCGAGCTTGAGTTCCAGGGAGTTGGAGAAGCCGTAAGAGGTCGGATTGCCGTGAGAGATATCCGACCCCTATTCCTTCATGTATACACAGAGGAGGAAAGGAAAGGTGGAGACAAGTGAATTTCATCAGTGAATAAAATACAACTTGAAAGTACAAGGAATTACTGGAAATATCTTTTTAAGTGCTTTGCGTTCTAGGGGTGGGGTAGTCTCCTTCCTTCCACAATCTCGAGGTGGTAAGCACCTGGTCGGTTGCACTCCACGACCCTGTAGGGCCCCTCTCAGTTTGGGGCTAGCTTTCCATCTATGTGCTCCTTGGTCGCCAAAGTCACCTTTCTTAGCACCCAATCACCAATCTTGAACTTTTAAGGCTTCACTCTTCGGTTGAAATACTGGGCCGTCTTCTGGTAGCACGAAGCCATTACAGTCTCAGCCTGGTCCTGTGTCTCTTCCAAGAGGTCCAGTGACAGCTTCAGCCTTTCGTCATTGAGTTCGGGGTCGTACTTTTGTCTCGATTGGAATGACCACTTTCGACCCAAAGGCCAAGCCAAAAGGGGTGTCTCCCATGGGGTTTCTTCTGGTGGTTTGATAGGCCCACAGTACCCCGTGGAGCTATTCAGCCCATGCGCCCTTCTTGTCTTCGAGCCTCTTCTTTAGGATCTTGAAGATGGTCTTGTTGGTGGCTTCCACTTGTCCGTTAGCTTGCGGGTGCCCTGGTGAGGAAAAGTAGTACCTAATCTTGAGGTCGTCGCACCATTTTCAAAATACCTGACAGTCAAACTGTTTACCATTATCTGTAACGAAGGCGTAGGGAAGTCCGTACCTACAGACTACTGACCTCCAAAGGAACCTGGTAATGTTCTGAGAGGTGATATGGACAAAGGCTTCTACTTTTACCCACTTAGTGAAGTAATCGACTGTCACAGTACCGGAATATCTCCATAGCCCACTTTGTCGAACCTCGTACTGCGCATACCTAGAGGCCACCGACAATGGCTGGTGCAGGCAACAGGCGAACTTGCTCTTCAAAGTTCTCAAGTTCTTCCTCACGTGTCGACCCAATTCGGGCAAGTCTGTTTGCCTCTACATTCTCTTCCTTGGGGACCCTCTTAACATGAAAATGCACGAACTGAGTCGAGAGTTCTTTAACCTTTGCAAGGTATTTCTTCATCTTTTCTCCTTTAGTTTTGTACTCACCCAGTATACGGCCAACTATTACACGTAAGTCGGTATGGACTTCGACATGCTCGGCTCCAAGCTCATGAGCAATTGTTAAACCCGCTATCACATCTTTGTATTCTACTTCATTGTTGGTGGCCTTAAAGCCCATTTTGATGGCGTACTTGATTTCTTGACCTTCTGGAGCTATCAGTACTACACTTGCTCCACTTTGCCTTTTGGTTGCTGAACCATTGACACAGACCTTCCAAAGGTTATCCGTTGGCTGGTCCTCCTGGTTGCCAGGGTTCGTGAATTCTACTATGAAATCAGCCATTGTTTGGCCCTTAATAGCTGCTTTGGACAAATACTCGATATCGAATTCACCTAGCTCCACTGCCCAATTCATTAAACGTCCCAAAGTATCAGGCTTGAACAACACTTTCTTCAGAGGATGGTACCCGAACCGTGTGCGCTTGAAAGTATGGCCTCAACTTTCTTGCCGAGGTAACCAACGCAAAGGCCAGTTTCTCAATCTGCAGGTATCTAGTTTTTGCGCCTTGGAGGGCTCTACTAGTATAATACACGGGTTTTTGAACCCCTTGGTCTTCTCTGATTAAGGCTAAGCTAGCGGCGGAATCGGACACCGCGAGTATATATAAAGTGGTTCACCCTCTACCGTTCGGCTGAGGAGCGGGGAACTAACCAGGTAGTTCTTCAGTTGTTGAAAACTTCTTCACATTCTTCCCCCAAACAAAAGCCTTTTTCAAGATCTTGAAGAAAGGTAAGCATTTATTTGTGGATCTGGAGATGAACCTGTTAAGGGCGGCTATCTGTCCGATGAGCCGTTGTAGTTGCTTCGTGTTCTGGGGGGGACTCCATCTCCAGGACCACCTTTATCTTCTCAGGGTTAGCTTCGATGCCTCAATGCGAGACTATAAAGCCCATGAACTTTCCTGAAGACACGCCAAAAGCACATTTAGAGGGATTGAGTCTCATCTTATAATGCTTCAAAACACCGAACGTCTCCTCAAGGTCTGTCAGGTGGTCTTCGGACTTCAAGCTCTTCACCAACATGTCGTCCACATACGCTTCTACGTTTCTTCCTATCTGGTCTTTGAACATTGTGTTTACCAAGCACTGATAGGTAGCTCCGGCGTTCTTTAACCCGAAGGGCATCATCTTATAGCAATACAACCCGCAATCCGTAATAAAGGAGGTCGCCTCTTGGTCGAACTCGTGCATTCGAATCTGGTTATAGCTTGAAATGGCGTCCATAAAGCTCAAGAGGTTGTGGCCCAAAGTAGAGTCTACCAAGAGATCGATCCTCGGGAGCGGGAAGCTGTCTTTGGGACAAGCCTTATTAAGGTCGATGAAGTCCACGCACATCCTCCACTTGCCTGTAGACTTTTTAACCATCACCACATTGGCCAGCCAGTCAGGGTAATGAACTTCCCTGATGAAGTTCGCATCCATCAACTTGTCAACTTCTTCGGCTATCGCTTGTTTCTTTCAGGAGTGAAATTTCTCTTCTTCTGTTTGACTGGTTTTGCGGTGAGGTCTATGTTCAGTCTGTGTGAGGTGATGTCAGGGTCGATACCCGGCATATCTTTATGCGTCCAGGCAAATACATCAAGATTATTCCTTAGGAACTCCGATAGCTTGGCTTTAGATTCCTCTGGCAGCTGCGATCCAATCTTCACCACACGGCCAAAGCCATCGATAGCAACTTCGACTAATTCTTCATCAGGCTCTCCCCTCTGTACTATACGTTCATCCCTCACTTCGAAGCTGACAAGAAGGGTCTCCTTGGCACAAGGCTCCTTGAGACTCAGGTTATAGCACTGACGAGCCTCCCTCTAATTTCCTTTCACTATCCCCGTTCCATGCTCGGCGGGGAACTTCATCTTCAGGTGGTAAGTGGAAGTCACCGCCATCAACTTGTTGAGGGTCAGTCTCCCCATTATAACATTGTAAGCGGATGGCCTGTCAACGACCAAGAAGTCGGTCATAACAGTCTTTTCCCTAGGCGCTGAACCCGCGGTGAGTGGGAGGGAGATCGTCCTTACTGGGAGCACCCTTTCTCCTGTAAAACCTACTAAAGGTGTGGGAGCTTGAGCTACTAACTTCTGCTCGATCTTCATCTTCTCAAAAGCAGGAAGGAACAAAATGTCAGCCGAGCTTCCATTATCAGCTAGAATACGGTGTATGTTGTAGTTCTCGGTCATCATAGTCACCACAAATGCGTCGTCATGGGGGTAAAAGACCCCCTCTTCGTCTCCCGAAGAAAACGTTATGGCTTCCGACCCTGTTCTACGTGCCTTTGAAGGTCGTTAGAGGGAGAGCACTTCTTCTGAAGGAAACCTTCTGGCGTAGGATCGCCTTCCTGAGCTGGAAGAGCCACCAGTTGCGAAGCCTCCAGCGATAGTATGAATTTCCCTAACGGGGTCCCGCCCCCTTGTGGGTTCCGAACGCTAACGGGTGTTACGATCATCATAGCATTTTGTTTCGCTATCAGCTTGGCGGCGTCTTGTTTCGCTATTGGCTCGGTGATCATCCATGCACCCTCTGCGACTAGGGGGAGTGGCAGGGCGACGGCAGTCGTCGTAACTCCGAGCTTCGTCATGATAACGTTGCTCGGTGCGTGGCTTGTCATATTTTGTATGCCGGTTGGCCGCTACAAATTGGGCCAACTTCCCTCCTTTTATCATCTTCTCTATTTCTATCCGTAAAGAGATGCAATCTTTAGTTTCATGGCCATGGTCCTGATGATAATCACAGTACTTGTTCATGTTCCACTTCTCCGGAGGGGCCTTCATTTTTTTGGGTCTCTCAAACCCGGGTCATCCTGAATCTGCATGAACACCTCCACCATACTCGTGTTCAGTGGAGTGAAGTTGAACTCTCGATCAGTCAGAGACTTGCCCTTCTCAGGCCGCTTTGAGCTTTTCTTTGAACTTTTCCACTAGTTGGAAGCTTCTTCTCCCTTGTGGGATTCTTTCTTCTTACTTTGCTCCTTTGGCTTCGCTTCTCTCTCTACGTACATTCTCATTGTTTCCTCCTAACTGATGAACTCCTCAGCATTCTCCATGAACTCCTGCAGGGTTGTTGGAGTCTTTTTCGCCAACTCAAGGACAAAAGGCCCCTTATGCCAAAGTCCATTGAGGGTCGCAGTTAAAACTACACTCTCCGACATATCCTCTGCAGCCACCCTCTCTTATTGAACCTTTGAAGATAATCTTTGAGAGACTCGGTCTCTCCTTGTCTTAGTGCGAGCATGTACTGCAACGTGTTCTTGCGTTTCTTTCCCTCGAGGAACTGCATGAGGAAGATCTTGGTTAAGCTCTCAAAACTATCTATAAAACCAATGGGTAACCCCTCGAACCATTCCTAAGCGCTGCCCTCCAGGGTGATGGGAAACGCACGATAGGCGATCTCGTCCGTCGTTGCATGCAGGTTTATATGGGCCTTATAAGACTTCAAGTGGCCAACGGGGTCACCAGTACCGTCGTAAGGCTTGATGGGAGGTACTTTGAATCTTCCGGGGACAGTGTGCCTCATGACACGCGCAATGAAGGCAGAACCTGCATTTTGGATAATGGAATCAACTGTGGACGATTTTCCTCCCATGTCTCGGAGCACTACATCATACTTGGCTTCCAGACTTCTAATCAAGGCATGGACGTCTCCTTCCGAAAGCAGAGGGTTGGCTTGATAGTAACCTGCCCTAGGGTTTCGATAACCTTCACCCTCAAAATTCAAACGACGCCCGACCCTTCCTCTTGGACGAGGCCCGCCCTGGAAACGGCGGCGGCATTGTTTATTGTCTGCATGGTGTACATCGTTTGTATCCTGCCGACGATCTCCACCCGGACCTTCGGGCGGGCGTTGATCATTTGCCTGCACATTTTCATGTTCTTCCTGTCTGTGACGATTGACTGGCTCTTCTCTGAGATGACTTCCTCCTCCTTTGCGGTCGTCACCACGATAACTCTCCATTCGTAGGCCTTCTTCGCCTCCATATTCCTCTTCATTAGTGCTTGTCTCTTCGTCGTTGTCATCCTTGGAGAATTCTTCCCTTCTACATGTTCTAGCTTGTGAGGGCTAGAATAAGGCTAATGGGTCAGGGACGCGTTTTGGCGTTTGAGAGCCTCTATTTCTCTGGTCATACGTTGCATTTGAGTCTCTGGGGTTTGGGAGTAGTTCCTGTCAGCAGGGTTTGGAAGCTAGTGGATTTTCCTTTGTTTGCATGAGGGGTCTCCGAAACAAAGGTCCCGGGTTCCACTCGTTCCCCTTGCTTATCGAGAGGGCCTTGTGGAGTGTCCTCAATATTCATCATTGTCGGATTGGTTTATAGTAAGAACGAAATTGTTTCCACAAATAGCGCCAAACCTTTGGGACAGTTTCTGAAAACAGTGACACCTGGGTCTGCAAACAAAGAAAGATCAGACACAAGACTTGCCGATGGGTGTTCGGCGGGAAATAGCTCTGATGCCTAAGTCAATTTGGTTCTTAGAGTTGATTCTCGTAATATTGACTTAGTATATTTTCAATTGTGTTACTTACCTCTTAGGCGAGCTTTCTCCCCTTTTATATCTCATAGCACAACCCCCCATGCTCATTTAATGGGGACAATGTCGTGGGCCCCCGAGCTTCCCCTATTTTACCTGGCGCTTGTACTAGTTAATCAGGAATGTGCTATGTGTCAAGTGGGCAATGGTTCATAATGTCCTAATCACGGTTCATGCGTCACATCCGGCACGTTCCTGGAGCTAGCGTGTCTTGCGGACATGCGAGGGTCTGGGCTCGAGATCAGCTCTCTTAAATGCACGTCCTCTCAAGCCTTGCCTTATTTTTATTAATCCCCATTATGATTGCCGACCCTAAGCCGAGGTAGTTCAGCTTCTTGAAGATATTACCGAACCTTTGCGGACTTAGCATTCTTAACCTTTGGGTAGTTTTCGATATGAAGCGACCCGTCACGTGGAGACCGACCCTTGTTGACAGGCCGGTATAGAAGACTGAGATGGGCCGTTATCATTCCAGGCCCAATCGTTGACAATTATGATTCAATTTTAGGATTTGTATTTGGAGGAAAAATATGAGAAATTGACCAAAAAAAAAACAAAAAATGGTGTTATTGGTTTCCTTTTCAAAGAGCATTAGCAATAGACACTCAACAATTAACTAATTAATTTTTTTTTTTTAAATTTAGGTTACAATATTATTTTTTGCTTCCCTATAAAAAAAACACTCTACAATAAATTTCCTTATATTTTCCTATATCAATTAAATATTTTTTTCTTTACTCTTATTTTTTTATTTCTTTTCCTCAATTTCCCATTTTGTTTAATGATTATATAACCCATTTGGTACCTATAGTGCTACCCAATGTAACTGCTCAAGGGTTCAGGAGAGGATATAAATTAGCTACAAACTAGTTTGTAGTTAAAATTTTACAAACCAGTCAAATAAAATGACATAGGTCTTTTAGAATTTGAAAAACACATATGCCTTTTTTTTCGGATAATGCTTAAGCGCCAACCGAAAATCTCTTTAGGGGATCAACTAGTATTTTTTTTTTTAGAGGAATTTATAGTAGATTGCCAAGTATTGCCTTTTTTTAATAACACTAACAAGAAAACATATGAGAAGGAACATATATTATTTTATTAGACTAATTTGTAAGAATTTGTAGCTAAATTCTGTCTAGGAAAAATATAAGGAAACTGATATGAGTGATTTTATGAGATTTTTTTTTTTTTGAGATTTTTCATAGGAAAAGAATGAACTATCGGATAATGCTCTAAGAAATTTTACATTGGTTCCATTACCATATATAGCTGAAACAGATCTTCTTGATGGAAGAAATCTAAAAAATTTGAAGTAACTGAAAATGTTTAAATTAATTGATAGGTGGATTTTCTAAGGAGTTACAAAATATATTTTGTAACGTTTTATCCATATTTTTTAAGAATTACTTTAAATTAAATTTAAGCTAAAATAAGAAGATTCCATTCCGTTTGATCTAGATTCAATACAAGAAGGTATAATTTCTTGGTTTTTTGTTTTTTGTTTTTTGTTTTTTTGTTTTTAGAGTGTTGCAGTTGCAGAGGATTGCAAATATGATAATAAAAATAAGGGAGAAGGTAATTTATGTTAAATTATGGAGGTCAAACCTTCTATGTCACTTCACCAGGCACCACCACCGACGCTACCACTTTGCGTTTTATATGCAAAGGCGTTTCTACGCCTCCTCTTGGAGATCTTCGCAGGATCTCTCTCTCTCTCACAGATCTCCGCAATCAAGGAAAGCGAAAAGCCTTTTCGTTTGATTTCAGCAAAGAAAGAGAAGAGAGCAGAGTAGTAGCAGAGCTTTAAGAAATTTTGGTGCGATGGATTTGCGCTCAAACCCTAGAACCGCGACTCCCTCGCTTTTCTTCCTTCTCATCCTCCTCAACGCCTTCGTCTTCTTGGCTCTCCACCCCGTCTCGGCGCAGGTCTCTCTCTCTCTCTCTCTCTCTCGTATGTTTTGTATGAGTATGTATATGTGTATTGATTGTGATGTGTTTGGTGTGAAATAGGAGTCTGGGATTGAAACTGAGAAGGAAGAGTCTAATGGATCCAGAGATCTGGGCCGCCGTGGCAAGGTCAGTCTCGCCTCTCTCTTTCGCTCTCTACAATATGTTTGGGTTCTGAGAAAATTGGCGAGAAAGGGAAAAAGTGAAATTTTATAATGTGTGTATATATAGGTTTTGTTGATTCTGGTGATATGGAAAGTGAAATTAGTTTATTTTGACGGGGAGAACTGAGGAAAAGGAGAGTGAATGGATATCTGAATTATATTGCTTGCTGCTGGTTTGTTTTTGAAACAATTCAAACCATATTATCAACTAAGCCGAAGTAAAAATTTTCAGAAGTCAAGTCTCCGTTCTATTCAACTTAAAATGTGTCCAGTTGAAAATTTAATAATTCTGTTCGGAGGCACAAAATTCACAAAATGGGTCTGAATCTGATTCGCCTCTAGTTTTTCATATACTGATTTTTGTTTTTTTAGTAAGTAATTGGTCCCAAGGCGTGTGGAAGGGGAGATTCGAACTATTGACACTTTATGAGTAATGAGAAAGTGAGGTCATTGGGTTTTACTTTGGATTTTAAACAATGGCGGACAAGGACCAAAACCCAGCCAGAGTTTTTGCTTTTAGTGTAAGATTTGAGTATGTAGTGGAAGAAAGAAAGGTTAGGGCTGTTCAGCAGCGAAAATGGAGAGAGAGAGAGAGAGAGAGGATTGAGAGAGCGAGGAGCTGACAAAATCTAGAAGAGTGCAGAGAGGGATGAGAGTCAGGTGGGGAGAAGTGAAATATAATTGAAATCCAACCTGAACTAAGTCAACCATTCTGTATTGCTCTCCCGTGTGCATTCTTGCTAAATAAGATAATTTATGAAGAAAAGAAAGAAAAGGCCAAACAGGCAACACTCATGTAGCATTGGAAATAGAAATTTCAATTTCATTTTCATCCCAATGTGCTTTAAGCAACTGACGTTATTGGAAATTTATGATTCCAAGCCTGAATATCTTTTCCCTACTTTTAAACAAATAAACATAGCCCTAGATGCATGAAATTCTCTTTATGATGATTAGAACTTTCAGCTTCTTTCGTTCATAATATTTTCTCCACATCCCTTGCGCCAAATGAATGAAGTTCTAAAATTTTGGATTTTAAATGCTTCCGGTACACGTCATTTCCTGTCTTTTTGAGCGAGGATTAGTAAGCGTTTTGTAAAACTAGGGTATTCAAATTAGAAGATTTAGTTTATGGTTAGTTTTAATGTATTTGTTATAATAATTATATATTATTTTCTGTGTACAGATTATTCTGAGCGACCTTGAAAGTATTGGGGATAAGACTGGTCTTGATTCTGTTGGTCTCAGAGTCAGCTTGACCTCTGAAGGTCTTGGAATTTTCGATGCATTTTTAGCGAGTTTATCAATGATTCTCGTCAGTGAGGTTGGTGCACTCAATTTTTGGGGATTATTTAGCACAGGTTTTTGCAACTTTTGGTATATAACATCTCACATTTATCTCTTTTTTTTTTTTTTTACAAGTAATCGACAAATATCATTAAAGTTAGTTAAAGCATGAAAATGATGGACCAAGTCATGTTAACAAACAAGTGACAATGCTTGCTTTTTGATGCTGGTTGTATGATAGATTTCTTTCTTTATGGGATTGCTGTTTATTGACATGATTTTTTTTAATTTTTTTTTCTTTTCAATTGAAAATTATGGTCTAGATTGGAGATGAGACATTTATAATAGCGGCTCTTATGGCAATGCGTCACCCCAAGTCCATTGTTTTATCTGGTGCGCTCACTGCCTTGATTGTAATGACAGTAAGTTAGTTTAAGTTTCTTTGAGTACAGTTATTGCTTCATTTCCTTTACCCCTGCTCTCTTTTTGTGGTTCTGATGATGTAATCATTTCTTGGTGCTGCAATGGAATGGTTCCGGCAACTGCACAGCATTACTAAGTGCTCTTTCTCTTATTGTTATCAAGATTAAAGAAGTTGTGCATGTCATTAGGTACTTTCCACTGGACTTGGTAGGATTGTGCCAAATTTAATATCCAGAAAGCATACAAATAGTGCAGCTACAGGTATATGTATTGTTGTCTTTTTCTGTTTTTCTTTTTGTTTATGTTTTGGATTTTTTTATTCTTCCTTTGGTCACATAGGCACTTATTATGTAGATCTCATGCATACATGTTTACTTAGTTTTGATTTGATTTGGTCTTTCTGTCTTGGTGGAAATTTTTGTTTGCAGCTTCTATAATTGATTCTGTCCTCTCCTGCACATCAGTTTTAGATTAGTGAAGCACGTAGAAAATTGACAGTGGTCTTGTGATGTTGACTTAAAATTACTTGTGAATATCTGTCAATATATCCCTATTGTCCGACTATCTGGAAACAACACAGAAGATAATACAATAAACTTTACATGTATCTCTAGGCACGGTGATGTCTTATTGTGTAGATCATGTCTTGGTTGGCTGAAAAACTTTCAAAAAAGGTACAAGCCACGAGCGAACAAATATGAGATGAGGTTAGCACCTGGTTACTATTTTTGATTGAATCAAAAGCTTAGACAACCTTTGGTGCTGCTTTAACCTGTCTGAAATTATATTTCTTGATGCCTTGTCTTGATTGATTACAGTATGGTGCTTGAAAAGATTTTCTGATCACTGTATTAAACTGTCCTTTTTATTGTCTTTGTTGCATCTCTACCAAATTGTGAATGAACCTTGAATTTTGGGTTCCTTCTTCCCAACTTTTGCTTTGATTGTGTTTCCGGTTTGTTTATCAAATTACTCTGTCCAATATTATTGTTTCACATTAGAAAATCCAATCTTTTAAAAGGACATTATTTCATGCATCGTCTTTGAAATAAAAAGTTACATAATGGGGGATACAGCTTTTCAAGTAAAGAAAAGGGTAACTTTGGAAAGTTATTGAATTTGTGTCCATTAACTTTTCAAAGTGAATGGTATTTGGGACATCCCAAAATGGAATAGAGGACAAACAATATTCCCTTGATAACATGAGTTGGCATCTGAATGCGTTCAAATGAATCTAAGCTTTCTGTGTTGTTTCCATATGCAGTTCTTTACTTATTTTTTGGGTTGCGGCTACTTTACATTGCCTGGAGATCAGATTCAAAATCTTCTCAGAAAAAAGAGATTGAAGAAGTATGTATTTTATGCACTCAATTCGAGTTTCAGATTTGCATATATTCTGTTCCATTCGTATAAATGTATACCTTTCTTTTTTCTTTTTCAATTTCTTGATTAACAAATAAATGTCCATCAGCTTACCTAGACATCTGATTCCACTTTTTGAAATTTATGGATGTCTATTCAAGTGGGGAACTTTTCTTTTCTTTCTTTTTCAGCTCTTACAATTCCAAAATGTTTTTCAAAGTTCTCTATTCTTATAATTATTTTTTTACTCACATATATTTTCTAATTTACTACTATTCGTTGAAGGATGCTGCATTAAATACCCTGTACAGGCCTGAAAATGCAATTTTGTCGAATTTGGTACTTTCCTTGCCCTGAAATTGATTTTCATATCATGTATTCAGGTAGAAGAGAAACTTGAGGGTGGACAAGGGAAAACAACCTTCCGCCGCTTCTTTTCAAGATTCTGTACACCAATATTTTTGGAGGTATGCCTTTCGCACATGGTTCTTACTTCTTTATGACATTCTAAATGCTGAAAGTGAGATTCTTGTACTTTTGTTCTTTATTAATTCAACATTTGCAGTACATATAAATTATATATGATCCTTCTACCTAAAGAATAAACAAATAAGAAGGGTCCCTGGGCTCCATGATTTTTTATATTCTGAAGTATATTCAACTCTGAGTCTTTAAGGAGTTATTTGTTTTTAAGTCTTATGTTGACTGTTGGAGCTGAAAAAGAGTTCTGTTTCACTGTTTGCAGGCATTTGTATTAACATTTCTAGCAGAATGGGGAGACCGTAGCCAGATAGCAACAATTGCTGTAAGAATATTTTTTGGTTCTTTCCTCCATTTGGTTCGTTTGTGGCGCATTTTACATTTATTCAGAGTAATTGCACTTCATGAATGAATTCAGTTTGTTCCTCTGTACTCCCTTATATGAGTGTTGCTGTTTTGGTTCTTTCATTCGCATGTGGAACTATTCATGTGTTAATAAGGTTTGATATTAAATTTTTATTGTCATGATGTTAGATGGATGCTTAATGTGTGATCATGCTGACTTGACAAGATATTATTGAGGACAATTATAATGTAACAAAGCTATAGGTTAAACTTGCACTTTTTTCTTTGACAGAATTAAGTAGACCTCTGCAAAATATTTACGTGATCCCACTGTTTCTCCTACGGACACTGTCTGATTTGAAAAGATTGTTAAAAGAAAAAGAACTGTATAGCAGTATTTTTTGTTTGTGTACAGCACACGTGTGCTCTCTTATATGATTGGCTATCAACTCCAAACTTTGCTGCTTTGGTTTTGAGATGTAAAAGGCTAAGTATCTAGGTGCCTATTTCCAAATAAGTTTGTTTCTTTCTGTGAAGAGTTGAGTTTGGATCTAGTCAAAATGCTCAAGTTGAATATGGGTGGAAGTGTAGCTTAGGCTCTCTGGAATGCCAACTCTGAAATCAACTTTGGGTAGGCTTTTGGGAAGAATGGGACCATTTTTTAAAAAAAGAAAGAAAGAAAGAAGATATTTAGATTTTTACGAAGGAACAAAGTTCAGGTAAACTGACTTGGAAATACCCAATAGGTTATATATATACACGGGTACTTCATTGACAATTTTATGTAATGATCAACATATTTAGCAGTTATCAGAGTTATACTTGCTCGTATGCAAATTTTGAACAGAAGTGCTTACTTCTTTAGTTTGGTACTTTGAAAGACTGTCAGTGATATGTACCAGCGGAAATGTTTTATTTTGGGTATTCTTGATTTTCAAAGTAGATTGTGTTCTTGTGGAACAGGAAGTGTTTGTTTTCTTTTCATATTCAAAGAATCCTCTAGTATTTGCTTGAAGTTTAATTTTAAAGTTACAATATTTTTTATTGTTTTCCGGACAATGACTTCTGGTTCTGCAGCTGGCAACACACAAAAACGCAATTGGAGTGGCAGTGGGTGCCACAATAGGACATACTATCTGCACCTCAGTGGCAGTGGTGGGAGGAAGCATGCTAGCATCTAAGATCTCACAACGCACGGTTGCCACAGTTGGAGGGTTGCTGTTCCTCTGCTTTTCACTGTCTTCCTATTTCTATCCACCCCTATAATTGTGAAATCGTAGGCTAGCCTGATTCTTTTAGAGCATCAATTCTCTTCACTAAAACTTTTCCTTTTTTTTTTTTTTTGGAAGGTGTGGGTTATATTCAAAGTAAAGAATATATTTCATTATATTTCATTATATACGAACTGATACCAAAATTTTTCATTATATATATTTCTTTTTGAAAAATTAGTTTACTGATGTATGTTTGGCTCATGAATTCCAAAAAGCTTAGGTAAATCCAAAGAAAGTGCTCCCGTCATTACAAAATATTTCTAGATCTCAATACAACCCTCCAATGCCAAATAGCTGCCAAAAGGCACAGGCCAGAAAACACAATATGTGCGCTGGCCGCACCTTCACAACTCCAAATACCCAGACTCGTCATAGTCCGATCCTGTCCCTCCTGTGATACTTCACCCACCCAATGAATGGGTTATTCTTCACTATCAGATTCGGCTTTGTATATCAATATGGGATGCTCCTAAATTGCTTATGATACTCATCAGATGAGAGGGAGGGAGGGAGGGAGAATGCCATGTGTGGTTCCCATTACCATACTAATGGTGGAAGCAAGATGGCTATGGCAAAACCAAAATTGAGAAAAAAAGTGATGATTATTTCCACAACATCTTTGCCTCTGTTGCGATCGGATATCTTGAAGCATCAGGTCTTTGTAGTTTAGGGTAATATTGATGCGTGTATTTATGCTTCAAAGTTTGAATTTTGGGACGTATAATATATCCTACAACCTCTTAAGGGCATTAATAGATAAATGCTATAATTCATTCTTTTGTCTTTTTTTTTTTTTTTTTTTCTACTTTTCAAAATTATCATTAGATTTATGAGTTTTATGTGGGTCCACATATGAGATCACAAATTTAATTGTGATTTTAAAAAATAAAAAAATGTGAGAATAATACAAACAAATGATGTAGCATCTCCCTTAATTATATGATCAAGCTTATTATTAACAATTAACAATTAAGACCGTTATGAATCTATTGCAAGTTTATCATGATGATATAGACTATCGTTCACCACCTCATGTGTAAATTATATATGCTATGGGCTGACAACCTTTTGTTTTTTCCCCCTTATTTTTGTCATTGTAAATAGAAGGCACAAGTATTACAAAACCAAAAAGGACTAGAAGGCCTGAAGGAGAGAGTGAAAGAAGGACAGAGTTTTCCTCCAAACTAGGTTGGAGGAACTTCCTCCAATCTAGTCTATAAAAGTGCCATGTGTCTCTTTGTATGTGAGAAGCACATGCATGTTTTAATTGCAAGGACAAAGTTGTAAAAAATTTATGAAAAATACATGTGCTTATTCCAACTTTGTCCTTTCAATTAAAAAATGCATGTGCTTCTCACCATGCAAAGGGACACATGGCACTTTTATAGATAAGGTTGGAGGAACTTCCTTCAACCTAGTTTGGAGGAAAACTCTATCCGTGAAGGAATTAGAGAAATAGTTTTGACTATAGTGATCCACACTTGGCCACAGCAACCCAAACACCACAGGCAGCACTGCAGGTACCGTTTGAGCAATAGCCCACTGACGCACACCAGCACCACACACGGCACCGCAATCCTCCACCGTCACACGACACTGCACAGCGAAACCTCTCAAGACTTGCTCCGCTCTGTACCAGATGGTAAGAAACGTAGTTCTTATAGCCCAAAATCAGAGAAAACCAAAAGAAAAACAGAGAAAGATACGACCAAGGAGTCTAGCCTCCATAGATTGCTTATAGCAATCAACTGAAGTTGTTATTCAAGAATCAGCGTAAAGGCACTCACACTGATTTTATAGAGTAGAAAATAATCATAATGCTCGTAGGGAGAGGAATCCTAACCCAGAAACGAAATGACTAATTATTTATTTGATAGTAATAATAAAGGGTTCCTAACACTCAATTGATGGAGCTCTTAGTTTTATGGGTCTAGCTAGTGCTTGAAAGAGTCTTAAGATATTTGCTGAGCATATTGATGACTACGAAGCATTAGAATATGATGATGCTCGATTGGTTACAAAGGGTAAACAATGCGATGGACTTGTCTGAGCTTATGCTTTAGATCAACTGCATTTTCCAAACCACCCCACTTTTTCTCTCTGGTTTCCTTAACCACAAGTCATCGATTCCAATCCTACTGGTACCACTCTTCACCATACCATTATTCAACAAATGAGTCAGCTGTCGGCGTCCTTCATTCCAAGGCGGTCAAGAGTGGTACTTTCCAAAATTTGAACGTGGGTAATCATGTTCTTAATCTATGCGTGAAATCTCAAGATTTGGATTATGCACAGAAGTTGTTCGATGAAATTTCTGACAGAGATGTTCGTACATGGACAATTCTTATGTCGGGCTATGCACGAATTGGGGAATCTAGAATGGTGTTGGACCTCTTTAAAGATATGCAAATTGAGGGTGTTTGTGCAAACCAATTTACATTGTCAAGTGTTTTAAAGTGTTGTTCTAGTGGAAGTGATCTCCGAATGGGTAAAGGAATTCACGGGTGGATATTAAGAAATGGGATTAATTTGGATGTCGTATTGGAGAACTCTGTTCTTGACTTTTATGTGAAACGTGGGGCATTTGATTATGCAGAAAAATTGTTTGAATTGATGGTTGAGAGAGATACCGTGTCCTGGAACATAATGGTTGGTGCAAATCTGCTTGTTGGAGACATCGAGAAGTCTTTAGGTATGTTCAGGAGCTTGCCCTATAAAGATGTTGCAAGTTGGAATACGATCATAGATGGGCTAATGCGAAATGGATATGAAAGAACCGCGTTGGAGTTACTATATGAGATGGTGAAGAATGGACCTGTATTCAATAAAGTTACTTTTTCCATAGCTTTGGTTTTGGTTTCTTCTTTATCCATCATGGAACTAGGGAGACAAATTCATGGCCTTATTTTGAGGTCTGGTTTTCAAAAAGATGGGTTTGTAAGGACTTCACTTATAGATATGTATTGCAAATGTGGGAAAATGGAAAAGGCATCCATAATCTTCAGAAAAATGCCTCTGGCTTGTGTGAGAGTAAACAATTCCAAGTTTACTTCTAATGAATTAACGACAGAAATTGTTTCATGGAGTTCAATGGTTTCCGGGTATGTTCGGAACGGTGAGTATGAAGTTGCTTTGAAAATGTTTATCTCTATGGTCCGTGAACAAGCTGAAGTGGACAGATTTACTGTCACAAGCATTATTTCTGGATGTGCTGATGCTGGGATTTTGGAACTTGGTCGTCAGATCCATGCATATGTTCAGAAAGTTGGGCACCCAATAGATGTTCATTTTAGTTCCTCTTCAATTGACATGTATGCTAAATGTGGTTGCTTGGATGATGCTTGGACAGCTTTTAAGCAAACTGTTAGTCTGAATGTTGTGTTGTGGACTTCAATGATAATTGCTTGTGCTTTACATGGGCAAGGAAGGAAAGCCGTTTGTCTTTTTGAGCAAATGATGCATAAGGGGATTAAACCAAATGAGGTTACTTTTGTAGGGGTTTTAAGTGCATGTAGCCATGCAGGGCTGCTTGAAGAAGGTAACAAATATTTCAGGTTGATGGAAGAAGTTTATGGCATCAAGCCTGGAGTTGAACACTTTACCTGTATGGTTGATCTTTATGGTCGAGCTGGTCATTTGGATAAGGCAAAGGAGTTCATTCATGAAAATGGTATTTCTCACTTGACTGGGGTTTGGAAATCATTTCTATCTTCTTGCAGACTTCATAAAAATATTGAGATGGGAAAGTGGGTTTCTGAAACACTTCTTCAGCTTGAACCTTTAGATTCAGGACCTTATATTTTGTTGTCAAACATGTGTGCCACCAGTGAGAGATGGGAAGAGGCAGCTAAAATGAGGAGCTTGATGCAACAGAGAAGGGTTAACAAAGTCCCTGGTCAGTCTTGGATCCAACTGAAAAATCAAGTCCACACTTTTGTAATGGGAGATAGGTCACACCCACAAGATACAGAGATATATACATGCTTAGATGAGCTGATTGGAAGATTGAAGGAGATCGGATACACATATGATGTGACGCCGGTGATGCAAGACGTAGAAGAAGAACAAAGGGAAGTGCTTCTTGGTTATCACAGTGAAAAACTAGCAGTCGTGTATGGCATCATTCACACAACTTCTGAAATGCCTATTCGGGTAATGAAGAACCTTCGGGTTTGTACTGACTGTCATAATTTTATCAAGTATACTTCTGAGCTTTTGCATAGGGAAATAATTGTGAGAGATATTCATCGATTCCATCACTTTAAGCATGGCCACTGCTCCTGTGGAGATTACTGGTGAGCAAAATTTGGGTATCTCGTGCATCTATCTTGCAAGTCATAAATCATTCTAGTGACAATCTAGATCCAGTCGCCATAATTGGGAAGCACTTCACTTTGTATTTATTTAAACCATGGAACGGAGCTAGTAACAATCTAATAGAGAAAGAATGGAGCTCACGTTCTATAATTCTTCAAGTCAAGCTTCCTAGCCCTCTCTTTTCCATCTTGAAAACGCAGGTACTTATTCAATATCTTGGGATTTTTTTTTTTTAAGTTTTTGCTTCTACTACTATTTGATGCTGAAGTGTTATATTGTCAATACTTTCTCCCTCCATCCCTGAATAGGCCACATTTTTAGTTTCAGGTTCCTGAAATTATTGTTCCTTACTAAAAAGTCAAAAGCAATTTGTGCTCATTTTCCCAGAATAGCCTCCTAATACTACTAAATACAAGTTAAAAAGAAATCATTTTTTAAATGTGAAATACAATCTAGGACAAAAAATAGAAAAGTGGAAAAGTGAGAGTGCATTTAATGCGGTCTCCTTAAATTTTGTTCTCTCTTAAATGGGACTATAATTTCAGGACAAAAAGAGTGTTATACATAGTTTTATTTTATTTTATTGTTAAGTTACATTTGTATCCATAGGGAGGTAACATGTTGGGGTAGGACTGCGGATCCGATTCCTCATCCTGGTCTCTGTCTACACCAAGTTAAACCACCCCCAGTCCCGCCTGGTCTTTGCACCGGGGATGAGTGGGGATGGGCAATCTTATTGGGCAAACTATTATCATAGTAGAGTGGTTTTACACATGTAAAAAATCTTCAAGATTAATTAGTCATGTTCTACTTAACTGTCTAGTTTCTAGAGAATTATGGTCGTTAGTGTTCTCCATCATTTGGAGTATAGAGGGTGATGCCAAAGATAGTTATGAGTTGTTTGAAGTGTTGGAAAGGAAATTTGGCCACCATGAAAATTTTACTGTCTAGAACTTCATTCCACTTTGTCTTATGTGAACTGTATGGAGAGAATGCAATAGTCAGAATTTTTAAGGGGTTGAGCATGCAATTCTAAAGCTTAAATATTCATTCTTGAGAGTGGTGTTTGATTGGATGTCTGCTTTCCACAGTTTTTTTTTCTTCTTTCCTTGACTTACTTAATTGTATGAATTTCAGATTGTAAAACATTACCGGGTACACTTCTTCCTTCGTACAGTGTCTTTTGAGGCATATTCTGTCTTTCACTCTTCTGTTCTGTTGTTGTGTACAGGTAAGAAGGATTAACAAATCTCTCTTTTCGTTTTTGTCCTTTTGGTTTGACAAGACAAGTAGTAATGAATAGTGCCAGAAAAGAGGGCATAACCCATGTAGAAGGGAGGGATACAGTAGAAGCCCCTGGAAAAGCAGATCAAACTGCTAAGCTTCAGGCCTCCAAAGAATCTGAGTACAAATAAGAATGATCCAATCAACTAATTACCGAAAACTCCACTCCCTCAAACCACTATGCAAGTTAAACCAATCTTCCCTACTTCAAAGTTCAAACCTTTCAGTGAGCCATGAATTCTATCTTTGAACTAGGCATTGCCCAGGGCTTATCCCACCAAATAAGTCATCAACTCCAGTAATCCATCAACTCAAGCCATTGTCTCTCTCTTCAGCAAGCTGTCATCTCTACCACTAATTAGAGATTACTAAGTACGCCATACGAAACAAATAGCACCAGGGACCACATCTCATTTTCAAGTTGACACTTTAAAAGGAGATAATCCTGTCTTTTTGTTCCTTTACATCTTTACCAACTTAACATGTGCTACGTTTCTAGCCAAGTTCTCTTCTTCATTGTTCAGTGGCAAGAGAGCTTTGACCATTTGTGTCCTCTCTTTTCAGATAAATGGGTGATGCCAGGGACTTTAGTTGAGTTGCTCGCATGATGGCAAGGAAGGTTTGGTCATAATAAGAGCAACAAAATTTAAAATGAACAATTTGGAGAGAAATGAATAATTGGACTTTTGAAGGGGCTGAGCTTTCATGGGTTCTGATCAAGTCTTTGTTCTCGAGATCATTAGGCAGTATCCATTCTACTACGTTTTTAGATTTTTGACCTTTTGAACTTCAGATTGTAACTTCTAGGAGTTGCTCTTGACATCCCGTGTTCTTGTTCATTCACCTGTTATTGATGTATTTATTCTCCCAACTGCATGCTGCTTGTACAAGCCTAGGACTTGAAAGACCTCCATCTCTCCCAGTGGCCCATCTAATTGGCCACCATGGCCTCTTTATCACAGCTGTTTTGAACAAATCTGGGAATACAGTTTTTAGGCGTTCTTTCACCACATTCAAAAAATAATAATAATAATAAAAAATAAACTTCCCGTGCTCTGTTTTGAAGTAAACATTCTAAGTAAATACGTTCTGCCATTTGTTTGTATACTTGGTCCTCTTTTTTTTTTTTGGTTGGGTTATCCATGTTCAGTTCAATCAAGAAAGCATTTTGATCTATTTTGATTTCAATCCAGAAATTTTTAGTGGTTCTATTCTCATTCCATCTAATTTATAATTTCTAAAAAAAACTGTTTTAATTTTAGGAAAGAGAAAAAAAAAATGCAAAATCAGTCTCTATAGTTTACCTGATTTACAATTAGCTTCCTATGATATTAAATGACTAAGAGATCTCTGGAGTATGTCAAAAAAATAATTTAGTCCCTACAGTTAAATTTTGTTAAAACACTTGACGGATTTCGTTAGTGTGCCACATCAAGAGGGCAATTCTCTCACACATAATTAAGGGAGCCATTGAAAGGTGACTAAAACACCAGAAATGGGGACTACCCGAGCTAATGATAGAGGCAAGAACACAACGCCAATAAAATTATAGCACGTGTCATTCTTAATTATATATATATATTATATATATATATATTTTAAAAAAAGAAGTTGCCTACGGGCCATCCCCAGAGGTGGCTGGGTGGCTTTTCTTAGGATTTTTTTGGGTTTGTGATTTAAAAATAGTGATTTTAAAATGGTCGATTTGAAAACTTGATTTTTAAAACGTAATTAAGCGTTTAGTAAAATCGCATAGCCTTTAAAATCATGTGTTTTTAAAAAAACACACCACTTACATGCGATTTGAAAACATATTTTTTTACCCCAGAGGCAACCAGGGGTGGCGCGCGACCACCCCAATGTGCCGGCAATGACTTTGGGGTCGTACGTGCCACCTCCGGCTATCTCTAGGGTGCCCTTTGGGCCACCCCTAGCTACCTCTGGGGTGCTCGTGAGCCACCCCAGAGGTGCTTGGGGTGGCGCGCAACCACCCCATGGGCTGGGGTGACTTGTGGCCACCCCTAGCCACCTCTGGAGTGGCTCGAAGGCCACCCCCAACCAAGTGGGTGGTTGCCGAGTCATCCATTTTTTTTAATTATTATTATTAAAAAAAAATTAAATTTTTTAAGTTTTTAGTTTCTTATTTTTATATATTTGTTTTTTATTAAGAGTAACACACTAACGGAATCCGTCACGTGTTTTGACGAAATATGACTGCATGTACTAAATTTTTTTTTGGCATACCTTAGGGATATTTGAGTTCATGTTAATAACACAATGAGCTAATTGTAAATCAAATAAACCACATGAACTGACTTTGCACTTTTTTTTGAAAAAAAAAAAAAAATGTACTATTTAATAGAGTAAGTCAGGGTCAATAATAGACCATTGAGGCCTCATATAGATTTTAAGACCAAATGCATAATATTTTCCAAGCATTTCTTTGTAAAATTGAACTGATATATGTTTTGGAGGGATTGTCGGTAGAGAAACCTAATCTTGAAATGCAAATTTTACGTCCTGGTAGGTACTCAGTGGATTTGCTTTTATTTGCAGCAAGTTAAAGTTTGACATGATAGAAGCAAGCAACTATCAGGACCACTTGGTTATAATGGTGACAGTTTAGAAGCTTGAAAATGTGTATCTTAAATCATAGAATTAAATGCAAAGCTACTCTAATCCAAAACAAGAATTGGAGCAGCACATTACACACACTCACAGAGTAGTAAACTGATCTTAAGTATCAAAACTTTGAGAAATGCTACACACACACACTCCTAAGTGCACACTCTCTGTCGTAGTAGTTAAAATCTAGTAGTGATTCATTCAAAATTTAATGGTGATTTTCACTGTCACATCAATAATTGTTAGTGAGAGTGTGCGTAGCATTTTCTGCAAAACTTATTGTTGCTCATCGGATCTTTCTTCTTATTGCTTGAATATTACATGGTTTTTAGATATAATGTTTAGGTAGTGTTTGACTCTATTAGCATATTGTTTTTATATGTTTTTCTTAAAGTTCGATTGGTGTTAATATACATTCCTCTTTTTATTTTATCCAGTATTTTCATATGTTAAAATAAACAGTTAAAATTTTATGAAAAGCCAACATTTCAGTCAAAATGTCTATTCAAAGGGATAACATAATAAAAATTATCTATTATATTATTTTCTGTTCAAATCCTCTTAATTTTTTAATGATGACATATCTCAATTTTTGTTTGGCCGTTTAATTTGTGTTAGTGATTATACATGTTATTCTATGATATTCTAATAAATTGTTAAATTGTTTTCTGACAAATTACAGATCAGTATTACTTGTACTCATATCTTTTTTTGTTTTTATTCGAACAACTGTGATGGGCCTCCTTCCCTCCTCTCCTTCTCAAATTTGACTGCCTGGACAGTGCCCTGTTTGGGAAGATATGCTTGGGACAGAATCACCCTGTTGATTCGGTGAGAAGTATTAACCTACATGACGCAACATTGGTGTGTTGACAAATGGTTGGGTTTGGGAGTTTTTATGTTTTAATGTGATATAAAGTATAAAAAATTATGTAAATTTTTTATTATAAAAAAGTTTTTTTTTAAAAAAAATTAAGTTTTAGTGAGTTTTTATTTGAATAGTAATAAAAAGTTTGATGTGATATAAAAAGTGAAAAAATTGTTAAAAAGTGATTGATGAAATATTAAAAGTTGGAATATTTTGATGTGATTTTTTTTTGAATTTTAAAAACCTAGAGTAAAACCTTTTTGTTAAACATGGCCTTAAACCAAAAAAAAAAAAAGCATTTCCAACTTTTTATATTTTATTAATCACTTTTTAACAATTTTTTTTCCACTTTTTATTACTATTCAAATAAAATACTCACTAAAAAACAAAAAAATTTCACTTTTCTATACAAAAAATTTACAACGTTATCTCTACTTTATATCACATCAAAACTCAAAAACTCTCAAATCCCAACCCAACCCTTTGCCAAATATACCCTTTATGTTCTTCACATTTATGTTTTTGGGTTTTGAAACTTTGTGACAACTAACTATTAAATATGTTGAATAGAGGGAAATTATTCCATACCCCCTTAAGTTTTGATCCCGTGATAGATAAGGATTTAGTTTCTAATTTTGATAGTCAAGTATCTAAGTTTTTGCCCTCTTACAAATAAGAATTTGAGTTTCTAATTTTGACCGTTAAAGATTTGAGTTTGGTCATTTGACATATAAGGAATTTTCATTAATTTCTGTTGAAATTATGACGGAAGAAGTGTCGGCTGTAATCTTTTGCCACGTAAGACCAATAAAATTGCTCCATGTACCCAAAAAAAAAAAAAAAAACTCAAATTAGAAACTTAGATCCTTATTTGTCACAAAGGCAAAAACTCAAATCTTTAATTATCAAACTAAGAAACTCATGACTTTACCTGTCATGAGATCAAAATTTAATAGGGCATGAGAAAATAAAAAATCTGTCTTTCCTTATTTTTCAATATCTTTTTGTGCTGGACTGAAAACAACTTTTTCTGTGAGATTTCGTAAGCTATAAATCTCCTTTCTCCAAAAAGATGAAGAAAAAAAAAAAGAAAAAAAGGGAAGTTTTATTGATGTCCAGCAGTTGAAATGGAATTCCTTTATACGTTGGTGGAAGCTGTTGGACTAGTCCTTTCAATGAAAATGAAAATTTGAAAGCAATCTTTCTTTCTTGTGTTTTTAACGGAATATGTTGTTTTTGTAATGATTTTCTCATCCTCCAAACATATTATGTAATTTTGCATTCTCTAAGCATATTTAATTGACATGACATTTTTAATTTTAAAAAATAAATAAAAATTTAATAATGAATTGATATTAAAAAAAAAATGTAAAATAGTATTTCCAACTGTTTTTATCTCACTCGGTAAAAATCGTACGCACCCAGGATCTCCTAATTTCTCCTAATTATGAAGGTCCATGGTTATGTATGTCATGAGGCTTAAGTATGGGGGCGGTGGAGAGCTTTCAATAAATTTCATACTATTTGCCCCCTACTAGCTTTGCCAAGTACAAAGGTAAAATCCACTAAAAAAAAGGATTGGGCTTAGGTGCTGTAGAAAAAACTACAGCACATAAGCTGTAGAAAAATGGAGGGATCAAATTTTTTGCAAAAAAATTAAAATGCATCTACACCCTCCATTTTTTTACAGCTTACGTGCTGTAGTTTTTTCTACAGCACGTAAGCCCAATCCTAAAAAAAAAAGTACAAAGGTAAAATCAGTTAATATAATTTATTAAGAGAGAAGTTTTTTTTTTTTAATTTTTTTATTCGAGAGTCGTGACCTTTTTACTTAACAAGAATCACTACTCCTGTACGGAAATTTTCATGCTAATGTAATAACACGTGTCACGTGTGATAAAGTTAACTTCAATATCGTTTACTTTTGGTTGTAACTTATACAATATTCATTATAAATGGAAGACATCACACTAACTCTGGGCACCCTTCCCCCCCCCCCTCTTTAAGTTTGGAAAAAGAGTGGCATTTTTGTAATTAAATGAGAAGATTCGTTTCCCTTCAGTTTTGGGTCTCATCTTCGTTATTAAAGTATGCAAACAAGCTCTAAGAATTCACGGCAATTATTTGTTTGAATTTCCAATCATTTGAGTGGTATCATGAAACTCACCTGTTCGAGTAGGTGATTGAGAAATTCAAAATTTATTTGGTTAAGTTCATATAGAATTTCTCACGTTACATGTTTAAATTACAAAAAATTCGGACAAATAATTAATGTGGATCTTAATCCCTAAATGTTGTGTTCAATGCAAACTTGAAAATCAACAGGGTATATTGGTGAAAAAGGTTCGACAAATTCCTTTTCTTGTTTTGAGGCAAAAATTAACTCAATTTGTAGGTTGCTCAAAAATGGCTTTTAAAAGTAAATGAATTTTAAATTCAAATGGAGTTAGACCCATGTATCCCAGAAATTGATCTAAAAGAAGCCTGTAGTCTATTCAATTCTTTGGGTCTTACCATCGAAACCTTTTTCTTTCTTTCTTTCTTTAATTAGTTAATGGGAAAAGTTAGCCCATGGAGCCAATTAAGTTTTCTGCTCAAATTAATTTGCACCTAAAAATAAAAATAAAATTGAAAAATGGCTTGCTTATCTTTCAATATATCCGTAGTGTGTGCTGGTAATTCTTACGACCCTGCAGGTGACAGAAGGCAGTGGCCCCCAATTTTCTCGAGGAGCTGGTTCCTTCAGACTGGTAACTCAACCTCTCTCTTTCCAACAAATCTCTCTCTATTTTTTTTTTGTAATTTTATATAAATATTCAGACGATTAATCATGGCCTCCTTTAGATTGAAGAAATACCCCCCCATTTGGTCTCCATCGCCAAGAGTAGCACCACTGATTGCTTGGGATGCACTACTTCCAGTTAGAGTCCAGATTAAGTAAACAAAGAAAGAAAAAGAAAGAAAACATATACGGATGTGAAAATTTTGGCTTATTGGTTCGTCGGAAAAAGGAAAAATATAAAAAGAAATAAAAAAATAAAAATGATCATGGCTTATATTTTATAAGAGAGGTAAGCGAAAGAGGAAAGGGTAATATATATACATAGAGACTTGAGCAGGAAAAGTTTGCTTAAAATTAAGACTTATTGTACAAGAGAGGTAAGTGAAAGGAGCCCACTGTAGAGACTTGAATAGGATGAATAGTTCCGACAAAGGGAGTGAGAGTAGGTTAGCTCAACCAACTTATTTTGGTGATTGTACGTCCCAAGATATAGGACCCGGGTCCTCTCTAAAGAGGAGGAGGTTATTAATTTTGTTCATTTGAAGAGGAGAAGAGTGTAAATTTCAATATATACGTTGGGTTAAGACTATCGGTGCATGTTTAGAATTACGTTGAGAAATAAAATTTTATAAAAAATGCTTCATTTTAAATGTTTTTAAAAGTGCATTTTGTCACTCTTCTAGAATAAAAAAGTTAAAAAAGTACTCTTAGAGTTTTTATCAAATAGACCAACTTTTTTTTTTTTTGAACAACTTTTTAAGTACTAAAAATATTTTTTAAGTTTCTTAATAAAATTCCAAATAAACTCTTATTAGTTTCAAAGCTGGTTTGGAATTACGTTCGTAAATAGAGATTTTGTCTATAAAAAAATCCTGAAAGAGCTTTTTAGAAAAGCCTCACTTCCAAGCCCCTAAAACGCTTTTTAAAAGATAAAAAAAGGTCAAAAAGTTTTTTTTTTATAAGCTTTTTACCAAACAGATACATTTTTGTTTGAGACAATTTTTTGTATACTAAAAATACTTTATAAGCTCCTTAATACAAATCCCAAACAAGTTCTTATTCCTTTTGGGTGGACTAGTAATAGTATAGTCATTTTGTTTGTTTTAGTCCCATAAAGGGTTGGGCTCATTTGTAGACACTTGAAAAAGCTCGTACTCTCACATCCCTGTATATGAATGGAATTTGCCCATTGAATTCCTTGATCACCATTTTGAGAAAAGTAAATTATTCATTTTCTCCTATGTTTCTTCTCCTAACCTCTATTTTTCAAAATTAATATTAGATCTATAAATCTCACGCACACAATGGAGACTAGCTAGATACGTGTTTTCTCAATAATTAATTTAGCTAATATACTCAATTTAAAAGCATTGCTTAAAATGCTTTTATGAAGAAGGCATATATATATTATTATATATCTATATATATATTAACATCCACTTCACAATTGAGAGCTATTAATATATATTAATTTCTAACATCAACTTCACAATTGATTAATAAGTAGCTACACGTCCAAACATACCATCAGATGGATCGAGCTCACAAACATCTCTTCTCCACCAAACAGGCTTACATGTAGCGCTTGACTTTTTCATACGTAAAATTATTGTAGCTTGATACCCAAGCCAGTGCCCTCCCTCCTACCATATTATAGTTTATAACAAACCCACCATTTTTAAATCTCTTGCCTTTTCTTCTTCTTTCTCTTCCCCCCTCCTCTCTCTGTGGCTAGCTACCTGTTGATGAAGAAATGAGAGACAGATTAATGAAAGGCTTGTTATTTCTTCCTTTCTTCTGTCGGTTGTATCTCCGAAGCTAGTGTTGGCCGTGTCTGTTCACCAGCGCAGAAATCGAAAAGCAACACAAAATCACCTTCAATAAGTCTCTCTCTCTCTCTCTCTCTCTTCTCTCTCTCACACACACATTTCTTGTTTGATTTTGTTTCTAATTTTTATTTTTATTATTTTTGTGAAGGATGTAAAGAAGAAGATGATTTAGAGAGCTTTGTCTGGTGAAAGCAATTGAAGAGCTCGTTCAGGTTCATGGTGGCTCCAAAGCCAAATATAACGACTGGGTTTCATAGACTCTTCAAGGGCTTCAAGAACTTCTCCCAATTATTTGGTACGTTAGTTAATTAAATTTACTGCTGGTAGATTCAATTCACCAATGTTTTGTGGACCACGATCCTCTCCATTTCATTTTTCATTTCAAATTAAATGAAGAAAAGCCGGTTAATGTAAACTTAGGAATATAATTGTCTTTTCAATTTTTTTTGAACTACACCCTTAACTTTACGGTACTAACGGGCTCATCCACATTTCATTTGAAATGAAAATAATCATTTTTCATGTTTTATTAGTTTAAATTTTTTTGAATAAATATTAATTTTATATGATATCAGAGTATAAATTTTGAATTTTAACATTGATTGCACAATTTATCTCCATTTTAATTAATATTTTATTTTTTAAATAAATTATTAGGTTCTCAATTTTTTATTAATTTATTCTTTAAAAATAATTACTGATTTAACAAATTATCAAATTACTTGCTTTTACTACAAAAACAGTTAGAAATCCACCACAATCAAAGTGAAACTTTTTACTAATTAACCACTAGCCTTAAATTTGTGAATTTTCCACTTCTATCCCATCGGCCGTATTATAGTCTATAGTCTATAAAGGCGCCTCAAAACAAAAAAAAAAAAAAAAAAAAAAAAAAAAAAAAAAAAAAAAAACATGTACGAGGTGAACGGAAAACAATTGTAAGAATTATGAAACATGTACGAGGTTGAACGAAAACAATTGTAAGAATTATGACTTCACTACTCAATTTACTCTCATAAAGTATATGACTATGATTTTTTTTTTTTTTTTTTTGTCAAGAAGGGAAAAGGTGGCCATATATATAATCATATGTTTTTTTTTAAAAATAAAATAATAATATTATTCTAATTTTGTCATTCTTTTTTTTTTTGTTATTGAATAGCGTACAAGGAGATATGAAGGAAGGGAAGTGGGAGATGGAAATAGGAAGTCCAACAGATGTGAAGCACGTGACACACATAGGATGGGATGGTTCAGCGGCAACAAGTAGTGGTGGCAACCCCGTAACGGGGTGGGATAATCTCATTCCTCCTGATTTGCTGTCTCTCCCTTCTCCTTCATTGGACCATTTTCACCTTTCCAGGGATATTGCACGTGCTGATGATCATGCAACTCTTCTTATAAATGCTTCCACCTAATTGTTTGTGTATGTATGTTGCGTTAATTAATGGTTATATATATATATGATGAATGGCAATTAATATTGTTAATGTTGATATATTAATTGGTGATTTTTTATATAGAGAAATGATAGGTATATATATATATGTATATGTATGTATGTATGTATGTATTTATTTAAACCTCTTTTTTCATCTTCCTTAATTAAAGCCTCCAGGGTGGTTGCTTCCAAGTTTAATTTACTTACTGCTGTAATGAATACGCTTGATTTTCTAATTATCTGGCATTTCACACATATATATAAACATTTTGCATGTAGCAATTTCGATTGTTTTGTACGTTGATGGACCTAAGTATTAGGTGCATAATTAATATAAGAAGGATACTATTTTTTAAATTTGTCACTAAAAGTTTGCACTTTTTTACGGGGTTCAATGGAGGACCTATATATCCGGCTATCCCATTAAGGTGCTAATAAATAAATTAATTAATTAATTAATTAAAAAAAAAAAAGAGAGAGAGAGATAGAGAGAGATAGAGAGAGAAAGGAAGAGAGGGAGAGACATCAAAGATTCACGTGGAGTGTGCTGTCTTCCCTCCACCTAATATTCCCTGTTAGTGCTGGCCCGAAAGAAGAAAAAAGGAAACACCAAAAAGAGCAGACAGAAAGAAGAGACGAAAAAAAAAAATGGTGAGAAAGAGAGAGGAGGGAAGACAACGCTAACACGAATTATATATATATATAACACCCAATAAGGAAGGGTTTGTGCGGCCAGAAGTACATATGGTACCATTCTAGTGTCCTCATTGAGCTACATAGCTAGTGACTTGACTTACCTCTAGTTGATCAACCAAATTTGATTTCGGATGATCCACTCAACTAATAATTAATTCTATAGGATGTGACCTTCACCCATGAGTGGTTGCGTTAGTCACAATAACCCTCGTGTGCAGCGTAAATATCACTCCTCTCACAATGGATCATAGGGTTAGTCTGTATAGTCTAATATGCATATGTAACAAAATTATAAAATAACATTGAGAGTCACACAATCATTCATTTTGCAAAATCATTAGCTTTAACTCGAAAATCAAGGTTCACAACATCAAAACACAAAGCATTTCATGACAATACAAAAATGCACAGTTTATATCAAAATAGACATGTTCGAAAACATTGAATTATAGTTGCATGTGAGTTTACTCACTTTGATCGTAGTACATGCTCTCCTTAGAAAGCTATGGTTCCTTCGTCTACGAGATATCTTATCATTAGTAGGGTTTTCTATGATATAGCCCTAATCCTATTACTTAACTCTTAAATTTCTGCATTTTGACAAGTATCGATCTATCGGTTCCTAAATGCCAATTGATTCCTGGGGGCCGATCGATTGATCAACACAATCAGAACAATGCTCGACCACGGATTGATCGGTATTGAACAACGTTAGATCAGTACACTATACATTGTTTCCTACCTTAAAAAAAAAAAAAAAATCCATTTTTACCACTTGTAAGGCCTCTAGAGGCAAAGACTTTGAAAAGGCAAATAATGTTTTCAGACCTAATATTGTTTGAAGCCTAAAGTTGGAGCCTTTTTACATCCTAAGCATAAAGTCCTCAACTTTACTTTCTCACCATTATTTTATCACCAAAAAATCTATACAACAATCCAATCCTACAACTTAAAGAGCCTCAGGCTCATCTTTAGTCCCATTTTGTCCATTTAAAAATGTAGCCCACCATAAGGCTAGGGATTTTCAAACAAAGCCTAAGACTTTTTCATTTCTACTCCCATAACTATTACACACACACGTGCACACTAACATATATTCAACCAACCCGATGAAAATAACGGTGCTCTTAGGAATGAAAAACACAGCTAGAGTTGAGGGATTACCTCTTAGAGCCTTGAACTTTCAAAGAACCAAGAAAATAACTCCATTTTTCCTCCTCCCCCTTTCTTCTACCTTTTCTCTCTCTCTCTCTCTCCTACACGTTTTTGGAGGCTGTAGATGATCAAATGGTTGATAGGGTTTCTTAATGTGCCTTAAATAAGCCCCTCTCGTCTCTACAAATTTTGGGTGTAATATCCTGACTTAGATTAGCCTAACCTAGTCATATAGATCATATTATGTTTACATGAGTAGTAAAAATGTTTCAAAAAAAAAAAATTGCATATGCACAATTTGCCTCATGACATTTATTGTATTATTAAGCATTTTAGTGAATAGTTTTTTTTTAAAAAAAAAAAAATTATTTTTTTATCAAAATCATGTGCCATGCATTTTTATTTTACTTTGGCATGATATTAGCATGTTATTAATTTTAAAACAAAGCTGAAAAATATTTTTCAGAGCCACAAAAACATTGTTGCACAACCAAGGGTATTTTTGTCCAGGTCTGTTCAAAAAATTTAAAAGAGAACTTATTTGGGATTTCTGATTTTTAAACCCTAATCCTTGTAGACAAAAGAGTAACTCTAACCTATTAATTTAAACCCTAGCCTACTTTGGCTGTGTACCCCATTCTCTCACTTTTCTACCAAAAATTCAAGAGAACCAAAAAACCTACCTCTCCCTAAGTCTAGATTTTCATAAAAACCTACCTCCTTACATTATTACCATAAATTTAATATTTTCATTTAATTATTATAATTTATACGTGTAATTAGATTTTCTTTTAAAAATTACCACATATTTGTTCGGGATATTACAACGAGGATCACAGAACCTAGTCAAATGCATGGGATGAAAGCATCTAACCATGAGTGTTATGACTTTAAGAGATGGTTTTAAACTACTTTCAATGAATCATGGAATTATTTTTGTTGTTCATAGTAGAATGGTTACTCATGTGTGTATTAATATGTTATAACTGTTCTTGAATTGTATAAATGAAATATAATTTTAATCAAACATCAATCTGCCAAGGAGTTGCTGCACAAATTCTTGTAGAACAAGGAGACTTCTTTGAATCACATCAGGTAGGATACTACTTCCACGAATGGACTCTTTCAATCCAGGTAACACTCTTGTAGGACGAGATGTCTTATGCTTGATGCTTATGTTGTACGTCTTAAACATCTAGTACTGTTGTTGTTCCTTTGCATACTGGCACTTGAAAATATGTAATGACTACTTTTGGACATGTAATGCTACGGTTCCCTACTGCACTCTCTTAGTTTCACTTTTATTTCCTAATAAAATTCAAGTATGGTATCATCTCCACATTTTCTAATTATAAAAACAAAATGACTAGCATAAATTCCTATTTAATTGTATGGGTGTCCTCTTTTTCTAATTTGCGAAAGTTTGTCAAGGTTATGACAATATAATATTCTTTTCCATGATGTTTCCCTGAAATTGCTGTTAGAAATTGGTTTTCTAAAAACCAAAATTTTTACTGAATTTTTCCACGAATCTTTTTCTCTTTTTTCATCACGAATCAAAACAAAATATAAGGATCATAGAAAACTAACATTTATTCTTGAAGAACGGAAGAAAAATATGATCTTTTGATGAAGATCGTTCCAAAAACCTTTCGATCTTCTTCCTCATTCCCTATGCAATGCTCGGCCAAAAGAGAGTATGGTCACTCTTTTTCTTTCTCTCTACCTCATGTATAAGAGTATGGGTGCTTTAAAAAAGTTAATGGTTAAAATAGAGAAAAATAATTTTCAGTTAAACTAGCTAGTAAAATCTGCCGAGTCCACTAGGAATGCTCTAAGGAAAGAAAGACAAACTTTTTGTCTTCAAAAATATGCATAGCCAGCCACCCCTATAGTGGTGGGGTTTGTATAGGTCTATAGAAGGGACCTAAAGAAGAAAATAAAATAAAATCTGTCTCATATAGACTCTATGGCTTCGTTTGTTAAAATTTTATTTCTCAAAACACATTAATAAACAAAGTCTATGGTTTTGGTTATCTCATTATTCTTTGCAAGTTCTATTAATTATAATTTTTACAAATATGAAATTATAATTGTACTCTAGGAATTATTAAACTACAAAAGAGCTTCATTTTCTACTAATACTTGCAAATAAACCCCTTCATGATATATCCATAGTTGAACAAGGTATTTTGATTTTACTATCATCTTATTCGGTCTACATCTTTAATCCTTTAATCTCCGATTTAATCACATGATTCTCAACAACACTCTTTGCCCAAAGAATTGAATTCTTTAGTGTATGAGTTCTAATAATCATTAATTACAAAAACTACCATGCACTGACTTATATAATTAATTCCATTAAGTTTATCTCAAAGAGATATATATACCTCGTGTTAATTAGACTATGAATATCATCTTGAGAACTAATTATTCCCACAATACTCAATGCAACCACCCACAATACTCAAGCATTTTATTAATTATGCACATTTTACTTTGAGGCTGAAGAGTGAAGAGTCTTTCAATTGCTTATGCATAAAACCTCTACTTAGTACATAAAAGATTATTACAAAAACTAAAAACAATTAAAATTTGAAATTGAGACGCATAATTGTGAATATGTGAAAATTCAAATGTATAAGTCAACAAACGAGGGAAGTCCAAATATGAAATACAATAATTGTGGCAATGTTGGTCATGATTCAATATACAATTTTACATTTGCTTCCCAATTAGGACCATACATTAGGAGAAAACATAGATTAAACAAAAATTCACTTGAAGAAGTAGGGTAGGTTCACGACGTAGAGGAGGAAGTATGCCCAAGTGACACCGGAAATCCCACCGAAGAAGAACCCGCCGGTGAACTTGGCCCATCCGTCCGCGGTTTGCAACTGGTCGGGCTCCTTCTTCCGGCCGGTTAGGGTTAACCCAGGGGCAGTGGATGGTTCTCCTTCCTTGAAGGATGCAATGCCATACATGGTCAAGCAAATGCTAAGTATAACAACAAGGCCAGCAGCAGCCAGAGAGCCGGCTCCCCCAGCATATTCGGTGTTCCTCAAAGGCCCGGTCTTGACAAAGGGCCCAACAAGGAGAAACCCATGGGCCAGGCCCACTTCAATCCCCCTCAGGAGTGGGTTGACTGCCGTCCTGTAGGCCGGAAGGTTTGAGAGGTACCATGCAATCAATGGGCTTGATGTCACTGGAGTCTCTAGGCTTCCAATGAATGGGTCACCATTGATGGGTTGAATAACCTGGTAAGTTGGCTGCAAAATTGAACCACGAAAACAATACTTACATCTCACCATTGAGGATCTATAATAGGAAACATTTTGGGTGTATAGATATCCAACTGTAAAAGAAACAAATAAGATATTTAGAGCGGATTAATATTCTGAATTTGAAGCCTATATATATATAAACTAACATTCAATTTGTAATGTTTTTCTAACCAAAAAGTGTATCAATGTCTTGCAAACTACTAAAAATACTCTGAAATTTTTTCAATAAGATAAAAATAATCTCTAAAAATTTGAAAAAAAAAAAAAGAAAAAAGAAAAAAGCAGTGGGTCACGACAGTGCCATGGGTCTGTCACCACTTTTTTTCTGAATTTTGTGAATTTTTTTATTTTTTATTTTTTTTTTAAAGTATTTTTGTCATAGAGGAGGTATTGCAAATTTTTGATAGTTTTTGGAGATATTGATGCAATCTTTAGATCCAAAAAAAATTATAAATTGAACGTTAATTTTGAAGAGGTAAGGATAATTTTCCCATTAATTTAAAACCAACATACAATTAACATATCTATATAAACATTATTTTCACGTCTAATTAATACATGGGCTACATTAATCATATAATCCTTCTTTCTCTAAGACTACTCATAATACTTGTTTCAGAAGCAAGTGGCAAAATTCGATCTCCAGATGTTCGATAAAATGTCACTGAGTTAGGCTGATATATACTTTCTAGCACTGGAGAGAGAAGTATAAGGTTTACCTTTTCAGATTGGATTGCTTTGACGGTGAAGGACTGGCGTCTCCCAGAAGGCAAGACTTTGAGGGGGGAGGCAGAGAGGCCTTTGGGTGAGACCAAAGCTCTTGTGATTGGTGACGTGAAACTGGACTTCAGCTGGCTCGCCATTGGGGATGCAGCGGCCATGGCTAATGGCTATGCTTGCAGAAGAGAAAGAATTTCGTAAAGAGGGAGCGAGAGAGAGAGTTAAAAAGTAGTAAGATTTTAGAGGGACCCATGATCGTCCAAAATGTTGAAGAGGCTGTGGTTGCCAAAGCCCGTATCATTTCATTGGACGATATATCGCACAAAACCTTATCCCTTATCCATTAGAAAGATTTCAGGTATGAAAATGAACTCGGTCGGGTTCTTTCGGTTTTTATTATTATTATTATTATTATTATTATTATATTATTTATTATTTATTTTTTATTTGCAATTGGTTGGATTGGGGTAGCCCATGGCTTTGTTTCCTTATGTAGTTATGTGACTCGAACCCAATTTGAGTTTTCTTTTTCTTTCTCTTTTCAAATGAAGTTAAATAGATCATTTAAAGGAGTTCAAATAGATCACTCATTAGTTGAAATAATCTTTTGAGGAATGTTACACAGCATTCACTTTTATCTTATTGGGTTGATATGGCATTATTTATTGGTCATTGATATTTTTTTGGGGATAACTTCACTTATTATTTGAATTATCACCTATTTTGTAATGTTTCTCTAAAGTTTATAACCTCTCAATTTAGTATATTGAACTTCTATTTTATTTTTTTTTATTTCACCCTTCCGTTTTTCAAAATTCCAAATTCCTAATGATTGAGTGTCAAAATTTTCAAAATACCCATCATTTTTTAGAAAAAAAAAATTACAAGAATTTAATAGAATTTGCAAAAATATTACACTTGAATCTTTGAATTTTTTTTTTTTTAAAAAAAACCATTGATATTTTGTGAAATTTGAAATGATTTAATAGAAAAAATAATTGGGTGGACCTATAGCAATTGTGGATTTCAAGGTTAGACCTAATTTTTTTTTTCAAGATCTGACTTTGAAATCCACAATTGCAACCACCTGAGTGGACCTGTAGCACTATTCTAATAAAAAAATTTAATGGGGTGAAATTAAAAGAAAAAAATTAATATACTAAATTGAGAGGTTTTGAATTTTAAGCAAGACATTATAAAAAGAGTGACAATTTATAGATAATTGAAATTAATTATCCCCTTTTTTTAAAAAAAAAAAAATAAGGGTTGATCCGATGAAAATTATCACCTTAGCTCAATAGAATGAGAGTAGGACATGATTGTAGTATGTAGCATTACAGTAATTTTTATCCTTATCTCTTTTTTTTTTTTTCCTTGTTTTTTTACCTCTTGGTGGCTCTTACCATGGAGAGAGAATTTTAGCTCAAATTAGAGGTCTACTACCTAAAGTCTAAGGGCACGTAAATGGTATTGGAATGATGATTCTTTAAGAATATTAATGAGTATTATAAAAAGCTGCAGTGACTCAGGTTTTAAAACGCTTCATAGGCGGACGTCTATCCGGTGGTTCCTCTTCCAAGAGAGGCGGTATACGGTGGAGAAGAAGACAAAAGATCTTCAGCTTCAGTATTGGACCAGAAGGATAAGTGTTGGGATAGAAGGAACGATGCTGAATGTTGAAATATATACTGAAATATAAAAGACAGATATAATAGCGGAAAAGAGAGAAAGAAACACAAAGAATTACGGGGTTTGATGTTAGATACCTACGTCAACCATTTGGAAAGACCCTTAGGGTTGCATTGTGCACATTAACTTGATGTTTGTCTATAATACAAAGTCCCTATTTATAAAATATATGGTAATCAAATATCTCATATTTGATTACAATCAACCAAATACAGAATATACGGAAACTATATTATATTTTTTGTATATTCTAGCATCCCTCCTCAAACTTAAGGTAGAAGATTTTGTAAACTTGAGTTTGAAAATAGAAACAGAATATAAATGTAATTGAAGTCGGTAGTTGGATCAAAGTGGTGTCAGCGAGAAAGGCTAAAAGTGACAACCGAAAAACGAAGACAATCCATTAAAAAACCCAAAGTCGCAACTTAAAATGATAGAATGAGTAACAAAAACTAGCTATCAAATCCTATGAGGGACCAAACTACATTGTATCACAGTTGAAAAACGAAGACAATTCGTTAAAAGATCTAAAGCTGCAACTAACAATGATGGAAGGAGTAACAAAAACTAGCCATCAAATCCCGTGAGAGGCCAAACCACATTGTGCCAAGATTCACCAATGAATTGCATCGCAGATCACAACAAAACATGGCCGAACATAAACCCTAAAATCCAAAAGAGCCAACTACATACTAAACTTCCAAAAGGGATGTAGTCCACTTGGACCGATTATAAAACTTCTTCATTCTTTTGTTTTTTTTTTAAAAAAAAAGCTTGAAAACGGGTTGAACCCCCTAAACCGAGTAAAAAAGATGTGAAACCAGACTGACTGAATCGAGTAAAAAAGACGTGAAACCAGATTGACCTTGCTAAAACAGGTGTTAAGAGGCACTAAACCAGTCTGAACCCGGAGTGAACCGATTGAAAAAGCCTGAAAAAGGTACTAAACCAGATTGAAAATGCTGAAAAGGGAGTGAACCAGACTTGAAAATTACTAGAGCAGGGGTGAAATAGCACTGAATCAATTGAACTGGCTAAAAGAAAAGGCTGAAAAAGGCACTGGACTGAATCGGATAGGATCTTGGACCGGCAGAACTAGATCCCTAATGCGGGCGCGTGAGGGGCGTGTTGAAGATGCGCTAATAGGGAGCGCGTGACCAGACGCGCTGAACATTCCTTTGGCGCGTGGGAGAGCGTGGACTGCATTGGTGGCGAGTGGATTGGCAGATAGAGACTCCGTGTGGCGCGTGAGGGTGCGTGGAGAGTTATTTTTTGTACAAATTGACATATTTGGGTCTCAAAAGCTTAATTCTGGGATTTGTTTTCCAAAAAGTGCTAGTGAAGGCGGGAAAGTCACTGGCAGCATAGGTTGAGAGCGTGGTGGCATGTGGACGATTGGAATGATGAGATTATCGGAGGGAATGTCAGAAACGTCAAAGACATTTATTGAAGGATACAAGAAAGTAGTTCTGATACCATATTACAATAAATGCGGAAATATAAAATAAGAAAATAAGATAGAGAATGAGACACAAAGAATTACGAGTGGTTCGGTGTTAGACACCTACATCCACCACTTTGAAGAACTCTTATGGCTATGTTCATTAACTTAATATTTGTGTATAATACAAAAGTCCCTAGTTATAGGGTAAATATAAATATAGTAACTAGATTTGATTATAAGAAACCTTAAATATAGAATATTACAATATCAACCAAATATAAAATATATGAAAAATATATTATATTTTCTGTATATTTTAACACCGGAGATGAAAGGTGTTAAAAAAAAAAAAAAAAACCTGGAAAGCGTGTGATCTTGTCTTCTCAGTGGTAGAGCATTTTGACTGCCATCTTGTCTTCGTAATGTGAAAGAGCAGAAGTCGTGAAGAGTCCGAAGACCAAAAGGAGCTAACGCGTGGATGCAGAGACCAAAAGCAAGAAGAATATTTGGAGAGCGTGGACTACCATCCCATGGGGGCCAAAGTCTTTATTGTTCAACAGTTGTAGTTCGAATTCAATAAGGAGTTAGCATAAGGGTTTAGCTACATATATAGTTAGCCTTTGCTTAAGTAATCAGTATCTATTGTTACTATTTGAATTATTAGTTAGGACGACAAGTCGACAAGGTCCATCTAATTAAGGGGATGGAGTGTTACGTGTCTAGTACGAGTTACTTTAGAATTATAAGAACTTAAGTTATCATTGTTCTCATTGTTAACATTAGGATTAGGATTTAAATATTAGAGATAATATGTTATCATTATGAGTAACATTTGAGCATTTACCCTATGTCCTTCTTAATATTTTTGTGGTATACATGAATTAATTTTTTTATTTTTTAAAAAGAGTAAGTGGACCCAACTTTTGTTAAAAAAAAAAAAAAAAAAAAAAACTAGTTTATATGTACCATAAGGACATTAAGAAGGACATGAAATAAATAGACAAGTATTATTCTATCATTATTGATAACATTAGAAGTAGTTTATTCAAATTAGTATTTTAATTCTATTATACATTATAAGTGTCTATTTAAAGACACAAATTTTTGCGTTTATTTGTTGGTGTGACTTTTTGTTCTCATTCTTTGTTTTAATAATGACCATTCATATTATTTCAAATGATGACAATACTGGATTGACCAAGTCTTTTCATTGAAATTGAATCAAATTTCTAAAACTACCCTAGTTCTAAAAATGGTTTCCCATAAAAACCTTTTTTAACCCCCCCCCCCAAGAAAACAAAAAAAAGCATTCTCCAATAGTGGCCGACCATGGCAATATATATATATATTTTTGGAAAAATATTATTTCATTAGTGAGAAATAGCTATATTTTTTCAATTGTTTTAAATGAATAATTATTCATTATTTTAGGAGAAAGTTATTCCAATTATTCTCAGTAATGACGTATAACCAAATAACAGAATAGTTATTTGATACGAATGGTTATTTCATTCTTGTATCATTCTTGCATACCTAGCCTAACTTTTTATTGCTTTTTGTTTGAAGAATAAGAAGAAATGATTTGACAAAGAAAAAAAAAAAAAAAAAAAGATCCTGAGGGTTTCCGCTCTAGGTTTTGAACAATCATTATATTGGCCAGTTAAAATTAGAAACTCTCTTTGGCAAACAAAGAGCATTAAAACATTAAAACTATCTTAGGTTATGTTTGGTATGTGGAATGGTTATTCCATGGAATAGCGTATATTAAAAATGAAATGAGTAGAGTAAATTAGTTTTGAAATAACCATTCCAATAGATATGATGGAATGACTATTCCTTCAATTAAGGGAATAATCATTCCTCTTAAGTTGAAAAGAATGGTTATTCCCTCAATTAAAGGAATAATTATTCATTCATAACCATCGGAATAACTATTTCAAGACTAATGCATTACACTTATTTTATACTTGATAAAGGCTATTCCATGGAATAGTCATTCCTCATACCAAACATGTCCTTAAGCTAATATTTTTTTTGACAGTATATATCTTAAGCTAAGATTATATTTGATTTAAGTGGTGAGATATGAGATTAGTTTACATTATATATTGTTCAAATCTTAATCCTTTTTAATTTCTTTATTTTATTGATAAATAAGGGAAGTGGTTTTTATTTTATTTTATTTTTTTATAAAATTCCTGAAAAATACTAGAGTTATAATTGAATAACTGTAGTAAGAAAGATCAATACTGAATTACTGATCGAGACAGTATAGGTCGAACAAAAACACCTCAAGGACTTGCATGCAAGCCAATCATGTATAAACCTTGAAAGAAATTTAACAATCCTTATTCATTCAAAAAAAAAAAAAAAAAATTAGCTTGCAATCCCTTTGTTTCCCGGACAGACATGCAGACCAAAATCAGTACTTAAAATAAAACAAGAAAGGATCACAAGAGTCTTAAAAGGCTCGTGTATACTCCACGTCATTCATCAACGGCCACAAAGATGGAGATCCAGGTCTGACTACCACAGGTCCACAACCGGGTTCGGAGCCACCGATACAACTAGGGGAGGTGTTTTTTTGTTTTTTTAATTTGTAAGTAAGTCTAGGGGTGGTGTAAATAGACAGAGACAAGCTCGAGCTAGCCCACAGAGCTAGCCCACAAGGGCGCTAATTTTTAATTGTACACGTAACTTTGATGCTTTTGATGATGATTGGTATTGGTGGCCAGTGCGTTTATATATATATTTAATATTTTATTGTTAGTATGTTTTATTTTTATTTATTTTTATTTTAAGTGATGACAAGTATCAAACTGCGATTGGTGCTAATGTTATTAACAGATTTTTAGTATGTTTTATATTTAAGTTTTAGTATGTTATACATTAACGAATTTTGTCAATTTTTTTTAATATAAGAAACCTATTTGTTTTTCTCACCTCAGAAAATGTTTAATCATTTTTTAAAACTCTTAATATAAAGTTATTTGTCAAAATTTTAAACCACATAAACCAATTTTATATTAATCACTTAATTTTTAGTGAAACTATCTAGGCTATGAATTTTTTCTTTCAAATTTTACTTTGAACATAGTGAACATATATATAGTCATTAAAATGAAATAATATTTACGCAATGAAAAATAGTCTTCATTCTCCTTGAACTTAATTTTTTCAATCAAAATAAAAATAAGGAGAAAAAAGATATGGTTAAATTGTGAGTTTTAAAATAGGGACATTTACCTTCCGTATGCCTCAAACTTGATAGTGTTTTTTTTTTGACAACATAATAATTTATTTTAGTTTTTTGGTTCAAACCGCGTGGAGATTTATCAAAAGCAACCTTATGGATGGCCTCAAAACTTCAACTAATTTGTTTTTGTGCTGACTTTCTAAGATAGATATTTCCAAATCACGATTCCAATCCTTTCAAAATACTTACACAAAAAAGATAAAGAAAAGAAATATAGAAAATTACAAAACAAGAGTCAAATTCAAAAAAGGGTTAGAAAATTCTTCATTCAAAGATAGAACGGGTCAAAATTCAGTCCTTTCTACGATGGGGGCAGCATTTCTGGGATGCAGCATTTCTCATTTAGATCTATCCACTTATTGGGTCAAAGAAGGTGAAAATTCTAATTGCAGGGTGCGGTCAAATTATTTGGACGTACTTTAAAAAAAAAAAAAATGGACGTGACTGTCAAATTAGCTGAGTCAGTCATTCTAGAAAGGGCAAAAATTGACCAAAATCAAAGAGATCAGTTCGTGAACAGGTGATTATATATATATATATATATTTTTTTTTAAGTGTGAACAGGTGACTAAAAGATTGTTACCATTGTAGCTTTTCTTCAAATTTTAGTAGTTTAATCCCACACATGACTGCCCAAAATAATTAAAAAAAAAGGAACCGAAAGTCACTTTTTCTTTCACTTTTTTTTTTTTTTTTCTTGACCGCCCTTGCTTTTTTACCAAAAATAAAATCTAAATTAGAAAAGCAATTTAACTCGCTTTCTCTCTCTCCGTGGCAGAGACACGTAGACTAAAGACACACAAACGCCCTCACAGTTTGAATCCGAAACGGATTCCTAACAAACAACGGCGTCGTTTTTCGTCTCCTTCTCCTACTGCGTCTCTAAAACCATGACCTCCTATTCTACCTCTTAATGCTTCCTCTTCTTGAACCTCCTGCATTCATTCACATCGTCTGAGAAAAGAAGAGCCTTCGGTTTTCGCTTTCTTGTTTGGATACACGAAGAGAAAAGGAGAGAGCGAAGCGATGGGGCTGATATTGGAAGAGCAAGAGAACGACGTCGTGCTGGTCCCGCCCTCGAATTTCTCAATGGTGGAGGACGGCATTTTCAGATCCGGATTTCCTCAACCCCGCAATTTCGCCTTCCTCGATTCCCTAAATCTCCGATCCATCATGTAAGTAATTCTTTTATGTATACATACATTCCTATGTTTTTCTATATACATACATATGCATGTGCGTATATATTTTGTTTAAAAGATAGCATAATGTAAGCGAATTTATTTTCTGGAGTCTGTTTGGTTGATAAGAAATTTTGATGGATAAGAAAAGAAAATTTTTAGTTCTTTTGCGCTTTGAACAAGCTGAAATGATATTTATATTTTTTTTTTGGGAAGAAGAATTTTTATTGGAGTCTGTTTGGTTGCTGAGGAACAGTTTGAGGGAAAGAAAACGAAAAGAATATGAAATATGGAATTGCGTTTTGTATTGTTTCGTTTGGCAGTGATTGAAAAAAGTGATTGTATTAGGCCAGAGGTTTTCGAAGTTTCTTGTTTCTATAAAGAGAAATAGTTTTCTAGAAATTTCTCAAGAAACAAACAGAGGATAATGAGTTGTATTTCGTAAGATATGTGATTTGTGTGTGATTGGGATTTGGAACAGATATTTGTGTCCCGAACCCTACCCGGAAGAGAACTTGGACTTTCTCAGATCTCGGAATGTTCGTCTCTTTCAGTTCGGAATTGAGGGGAAGACGGTATAATCTCTGAACTTTCACTGCTTCATCATGTGTTTAGTTAGAAATACAAATTGTTGTAATGTGCAATATTTGTTTAATTTGAATGCATTAATTGCGTGCATGTTGACGTATGGATGCAGTTATGTATCTATGACAATGGTTGAGAAAAGGCTATGTTATGGCATGGGTTTAATTTGAAATTTTGAGTGATTCTTTTGGTTTTTCACATAAGATAGCAGCTGTTGGATTTTTCAAATGATTTCTCTATTCAGGGACGATGCAAAATCCAGGAGATGGGGCAAACTATATCTAAAGATTAAATTACATCCTGACAATTGATTACTTAAAATTCTTTTCAAGCAAAATATTTTAAGGGGTTTTGTCCAAGATTGTATTTTTTTTTTCTTTTCTCTTTTTGAGTTAATAACTAGTTTAGACATTTTATCTTTATAGATGCTCTGTTTGGAATGTTATAGGAAATTAATTAGCAGCGGGAAGAAATAACAATTTTACATGTTAATGGTTATTTACTCATCAAAAGGAAAAAAAAAAAAAAAAAAAAAAAAGAAAAAAAAAAGAAAAAGAAAGAAAAGAAAAGATAAGAAGAGTAATAATTTCTTTTTGTTTCTTTTTGTAGTAAAAAGAAAACAGATACTTAAAGTGGTGAAAATACATATATTTGTTGTGCTGGGTATTTAAGTATTAGTAGTCAAAGATTCAAGTTGAAGACTTGTAAACTTGTAGTTTTAGTGGTTTTCTTATCAATGAATGAAATATTAAAATAGTAATTAAAAATAACAGAATAGCACTTAGAGCCTAAGGGAAAGATTTTGTGTTTCATTCCATATTTCAAAAATCACCACTTTCTTTTAAATAGCTGGAATATTATTCATGTATGTTCATAGATAGTGGTTAAATATTTGACAGTTAGTGGTAGCTTATCTTAGGGCCAAAAAGGGAGAAAAGGAGCTTCATGTTTTGAACAAAAGAAAAGAAAGGAAGGTAGCTTCATGATGGTTGTTAAACAGTTCTTGTAATTTTTCATGAGATACAGTTTGTCTTTTTGTGCTAAACAAAGTCTCGTGGTAAAAATGCTTTATTTTCAAATGATCTAATTGTTCTGATACAATGTTTCTCAGTATAATAAGTACCAAACATGGTTCTTGAGATTTTAGAAGCATGTGTTTAATGGAAGATCTTTGGGCACAATGTCCATAGGAAAATGTCTTAAAAAACATAAGGTGCTACAGGGTTCTTGTTATGATACTCTTTAATTTGTTAAAAGTGTTTGCTGTATAAATGTTGGAATAATAAAGCTAACAGAAAACCTTAATAGTTTGTACGTTGTCTCTGTGGTTGATTCTATCTTGCATTTAAAATATTACAGATGCTAATGACATTTGATGGAATGTGGGCATAGTTGTTCCATGTTTACTGCATTGCTGATACTACTGTTCATAACCATTTACATTTGCAGGAGCCTTCTGAATCTATTCCCAAGAGGACCATCATGGAGGCTCTGAAAGTCTTAATAGGTACTGGATTATAATCTGGCAAAGTTTCAATTAACTTTTTGCTGTAATTTAGTTAGATCTGCATTTCAGTATTTTATCTTACTTTGTGTTTTTGCATTTATCTTTTGGTGTTTCCAGATGTGAGAAACCATCCAGTTTTGATCCATTGTAAGCGTGGGAAGGTATGGTTCATGTTCTATATTTTAGTTTCTATCTTTTGAAATAGTGCTTGTTGTTAGCCACTTGTGGATGTGATCCATATGAAAAGTAAACGAACTACTGGAAATTATCCGCTGCCAGCGATCACCATACATACTTCATCTAGCTAATACTAGGCCAAAATTTTCAGTGTAGTGGTAACATTGCTATCACAATGATACATTTCTATTCTGAATTTGATTTTGTGTCATTTCATTCTTCATTGATCAAATGGACCCTCTGGAGGAATTTTAATAGAAGTTATTATATGGTTGGTCCTGCTTTTACATTTTTATTTTTCTAGAGGATTTTGCTCCTCTGTTCAACTCTGATGTCAATCTGACAATCATTAGGCATTCTTCCTATTGTAAAAGTAAATAAATAAAAAATCATCCTGTTTTATTTTGCTATCAGAGTGCTATTATAAGCATGCTGGCTTGGGCACTGCTGTTTAGGAGCTGGAGCCCCTGCATTAGTTATTTGGCACAAGGTTTTGGACTACAGTTGACCCATCCCACCCTTTTGTCATCCTACATTTTAATCATTTATGACAAAAATTGTTTAATTGTTTAATTGGCTTTTTCAAGAGAAATCTGTTCTATTGACACATGTCATATCTTTTTGTCATGCTTCTTTTACATTCTCTCTTGAAGACCATTTTTTAATGGAGTAGCCATTTTTTGTTTAAGCAAGAAAAAAAAAATGACAATGATCTCCCTTAAAGTGTATTAGAACAGATTAAATCTTAGTATCCCTTTTGGATTAACTGATAAATACCTATGGTGTCTATAACTTATTAGTCTGATTTTCTCTTAATAGCCCTTCAATTCAATTTCTTTCTGCATCTAGATAGGCGTTTTTCTTGTATACTTTCTATTCATGTAGGTTGTGCTTTTAATGACATTTCGATTACTTACAAAAAAAAAAATTCTTTGTGCAGCATCGGACAGGTTGTCTTGTTGGTTGCCTGAGAAAAGTTCAGAAGTGGTGTTTGTCTTCTGCGGTTGAGGAATACCAACGTTTTGCCGGCGCAAAATCTAGGATAACAGATTTGAGATTTATAGAGACATTTGACGAAATGTGCCTGAGGCAGTGTCTTTACAGCATTATATACCAGTATCAAGGATATGGCTCAAACAAGAGGCGGTTGATGTACAGTGAAGAGAATATACAAAAGCCCCAAATTACGTCAGTTTAGCAAGCAGGGCTTGAAGGAGCGTTTTCTTTTTCTTTCTTTCTTTCTTTTTTGGGGGAGTTTTGGGTTTTGCTGAGGCGCTTTTAGTCACACACCAGCTTTGTTGCATAGACTTGTTTGTCGTTGGGAATCATCCTTGTTTTAGTTTTAAGATTAAGGATCCACTGTGGGCTTCCATTTTTACACACAACGGAAAGCAGTGGTGCAAACCAGTTTTTTTCGGTCTATAATGCTACGTACAAGAAAAAAGCTGAAGACACTCGTTTCTCCTCTCCCCCGATGAGTTAGTCATATACCTTCTTCTTCTTTTTTTTTTTTTTTTTTTTTGTGGATAAGTCATATTTTCACTTATTTTTGAATAGTGTGGTAACTCACTCATGTTTCCAGTGGATGGTTACAGAAAAATGATGGTGCCATATTTGGGGTTGTAAGTAGTAAGAAAGTCTTTATCTGTTTGAAGATGACAAGTAGGCATGTGAAATTGCATTTCTCACTCTATTGGCATGCGGTGATTGGTGTTTTTCGGCTGAGATAGGAAACGATGAACTGCTTTCCAGCTTTTATTTCAAGCTTTTAGGTTCCATTTCTTTTGACAAATTTTTTTTTTTTTGTTGGAAAATACCTTTAGGAAAATTATGTTTTAAGAAATAAAGTAATTTCTTAAAAAAATTGAATTAAAAATTTGAGTTTTGGCGAAGTTTGACAATGGTCTGGTGAAATAAATGGAGCTTTTTTGTTGGAAAACATTTGTAGGAAAATTATGTTTAAAGAAATAAAGTAACTTTAAAAAAAAAATTGAAATAAAAATTTGAGTTTTGGCAAAGTTTGACAGTGGTCCGGTGGATTTTAACAATTTGAGAATAAGAAGCTTAAAATCAAAAAACGATTTATATTTTTAAAAAATGAAAACCATTTTATTGAAATAAATAAGTTTTTTTGGTCAAATAAAAAATATTTTCGATTGACTATTATTTTTTGTAACACAGAAAAATACATAAAATATTTTTTAAAAATCATTTTACTCCTAAATAAATGGAGCTTTAGATTGATTCACTAATTGGTTGAGAAGAATAGGGCTATAGGGCTAGCCGTCCATCAGTAGCGTCCGTTTTAGGTGAAAAAAAAAAGTCAAAAATAAAATTTTTTTAACAAAAAAACAGGTTTAGACTTATTTCATCCCCATTTCATAACCTTAGAGAAAAATAAAATGAGAATTTGATAAGTTTAAACCTGTTTTTTAATAAAAAAAAAGGTGATTTTTTTTTATTTTTAATTTCTTTTTTACCTAAAACAGACGGACACCTAGCATGACTCAGTTGAGAATGAGTAACGTGTTCCTATATTTTTTTTTTTAATACCCCTATAGCCCCTTTCTCTTTTTTGTTTTCTAATTACCCCTATAACCCTTTCAAAATCAAATTATTATCCCTAAAAAAGTTTTCTTTTTAATTTTGTTCCGCACCCATAAAATTCTAGTTCCACGCTTACTTAAAAAAAAAAAAAAACAGACAGAAGTAGAATTTAGTTCAAAAGCTACCTCAGTACTTCACACTTTCAACTCTGAAGTTCAAATAAAAAAATAATAATAAAACAAATAAAAAAATAAATAAAAGGGGAGGGGGGAAGAAAAACACCGATTATGGTAATTGTAGTCGACGCATTTTCAGAAAATAAAAGTAATCAATTATTGTATTGATATTGAACTTTTAGCACTTTCTTTTTCAATATAGACATATAAATAATTTACAAAAAAAAGTCATCCTCTGTTTTATTTCATCCACAGCTGAAAAGGCTTAATCAATAAAATATCCTGAAATTCAGAAATTGTCTCTTGTTGTAATTCCTCAAGTAAGTTGGAGTTTGTCTTCTTATATTAAGGGTTAGCATTGCTAAAAAAAACTATTGAGCACCAGGAATTTTTTTTTAAGGGGCTGCTACTCAGGACGGAACCAGGAATTGATATCAAATGGGGCCAACAATATATAAAAATAAAATTAGATTCAATTACTTGTCAAAATGGAATCGGAGCTTTTTTAGATTCAAAAAATCATTTATGATTGAATCTGTATTAAATTTCTCATCAATTTCTTTTTTGATGTTCAACATTAAAAAAAAAAAGAAAAAGTAAGAAATTATCTTCAATTTTATAGTGAAACCTAATTTTAACAATATTCATAACTGAAAATGCTCGTTCTAATTGTTAGTATAAAACAAAAGTCCAAAGGACCAAAAGGTCCAAAGCTATACTTTACCATGAGTAAATATATATGTCATCTCTTATGTTTATTTTGTGTCAACTAAAAATGATGTGATTTTTTTAATCACCATTAAATTTATGATTAATTATTATTGACTTTTGATTCAATAGTAATTTTAAAAATTACATCAATTTTAATTGACAGAAAATAAATATGTAAATTAACATATATATCATTACTCTTAGTAGCATAACAATACATATACGGCTATACAACACTTTCTTAATTGTGGTAGTGCGACAGGTTTGTGTGAAAAAAAATAAAAGATGCACGAGATTATATGGGAGTATGGGATGGTGGACCACATTTTTTTTAGGCCTTTTGGGACGGGGCATATTTTTTGGACCGGTGCCTGAGTTAAGTGTTTTATGATATTTTATGATACTGTTTGATGCCAATGATGTTATTCTTTGTGCATTTATTCCTTTTTCCTAGTATATTATCTTGACAAAGGAGTTTTCCACTTACATCTGCACCTAAAACTGCATATATATTATTAATTATTTTAGTTTTAATTTATTTTTAATATTCGATGTTACAAATTACTGTTATTTTCATAATTAAAAAATCATTATGCTTTCAACCTAAATAACTCATAAGAAATAATTTATGAAGAATACTGCTATATACTACATCCACATCTTATTAGACTGATGTGATAATATCCATTAAATTCGGATCAACCATTCTAAAAAAAAAAAAAATCAAGATGTGATGAATGCAATCACATCGGCCCAAAGATATAGGGTTAGAATGAGTTTATAGTATAGTATTTTTCATTTATAAAATATGAAAAATTCCGAATCACCCAAACATGAAAAAGAAAAGGAATAGAATTATACAACTATAATGGTAGAAGAATATCTAAAAGAATAACGCTACTTTTTTTTAAAAAAAATATTCAACTTCAAATTGCCACTTTCCCTCCCTGCAAAATTAATAAACTGCCCCCAAATCCAATGGGCCCAAACGAGAACCAAAACAATCAAAGCCCACCAACGCACCCCTGCCCACCACCACATCATGCACCCAAACACAGATAAGCGGTAAGCCTATAAATATATATATGTATATATATATCTATCATATACACATATTTTATCAGCCACTCTCGGCACCAGGCTAGGGTTTCGTGTCCCTGCCCCTTTTTCCCTTTCCAGTTAGGGTTTCCTACAAAACAATTTTTTTCTCGACCAGAGCCTTCGGATTAGATTCCGAGGATGACGGGAAAGGCCAAGCCGAAGAAGCACACGGCGAAGGAGATCGCGCTCAAGATTGACGCGGCGACGACCAATCGGGGCGGCGGGAAGGCCGGGCAAGCGGACCGATCGGGCATAGAGAAGGGCGGACACGCCAAGCTAGAGTGTCCGCACTGCAAGGTGACGGCGCCGGACGTGAAGTCTATGAAGATCCACCACGACGCCAAGCACCCCAAGATCGCCTTCGATGACACCAAGCTCAACAATCTTCATGCCTCCATAGCCGCCGAAACCTCGAAGGCACGCCCCGGCGTCCGCGGCAGCCTCAAGAAGTGATATTCTAATTTGCCAATCGCTTCGTTGCTATTTGTGTGTTGGGGTTTTTTTCTTTTTTCTGTTGTGATATTAATATCGTGGTCAAGTAGGCGATTGGCTTATTGTTCTTGAAGTGGTATATTATACGCCTCTATGATGATGATGATGATGGCCTATTCTTATGAATAGTTGTCTGCTATGATGATTATCATGTGGGCTTGTGGTATGGAATATGGGTAATTGAGAATATGGGATGTGGGATTGTGGCATGGTAAATCATTTACTTACATGTTGCGTGTTTGATGATATACATGCTTGGGATGCTTGGGGGAGTGAGGGTTAGTGGTAAAACATTTTTTTTAACTTAATATATGCTTTTAGTACATAAAAAATTTTCAGAGTAATTATAGTTTCAGATAACGGTCAAGTCTTTGGCTGTGCTTTTTCGTGTTCTAATATCTTTTGTTTCTTTTTTCAGTTAATACACGGCTTGTGACTGAAGCTGTGTGGATTTACATTGACATGAACTTGGTTCATATGTTTGTCTAGTTCTTTTATGTTTATGGTTGACTTGATGGATGTGAAGGACCTATATTATCTGGTTCGTATTAGATTCTGCTTACTTTTTTTTTTTTTTTATCTTAGTTGGTGTGGTGGCCGTTGGTGAATACTTTCACTATGTAGCTCCTTAATGGCAACTGTTGCTGAGAATGTTGTGGCCAGTGTTGGAGTTATGGCATCTGAATAAAGTTGAATCTGCTTTGTTCTTTTGCTTTCTCTTAATTGCTTGATTTGGTGAATTCTGTTTTCCATTGACTGAGTCAAGTGTTTCATGATACTGTTTGATGCCAATGATGTTATGCTTTTTGTGCATTATTTGTTGTGGTGTGTTTTTCAATGCAATGCTTGTTAATGAAATCTTGCCAACCTCTTCCTTCTTTTTGCTGGGATTTACCTGAAAGTGAAAAATCATTAAAAAAAAAGTTTATTATGTGTTATTTGCCTAGGAGTTTCAGAATTGAAATTAAGTATTACCGCATTTAGTTAAAGCCCCCACACTCATAATTTTGTGACTACCAAGAACAGTATGTTTCTTCACATTTGCATAAGATTGCATGTTCTTAGTATTCTAGTGGATGAAGCAGAATACCTTGGGAGTGTAGAGCACCATGATATTCTGTTTTTAGGTTTGGAAGCATTTGGTTGATGTTAAGTCATGGTAGGGTGCTCAGCAGGCCAGTTAGAACTGGCACCTGGCTAGGCTCCGGCCACCTGTAAGGGTAATGGGCGGATTTTTTCCCTAATAACTGCTCAAAATGGGCGGATAGTGGGTTAAATGATTGTGGTTGCGGATGCTACCCACCCACCCATCCGCTTCCCACAAAAAGGTTAACCTCAAGAGTCCGAAGCACATCTCCCTCCCCTCCTGGCCACCACCCCATATTTCCCCACCATTACCAGACCTACCTCTCCAAGCTGTTATTGCTCTCTTTCTCCAATCTATACCACCAAACTATTATAATGATTGATATCCTCAAACTACGAAGCTCAACACCCACAACCTTCATCTCCAAAGCCAATAACAATACCACCAACACCGCTTACAAGAAAATATCAGGGAACCATTCTCTTCTCTTCTCTTTACTCCGCCACATCGATACTCTATTTCTCTGTTGCTTGTTCTCCATGTTCGTATTATTTTTCTCCGTACTCTCTTAGAGACTTCATCTCCAGAGCCAATAAACAATAACACAAGAAAATCTCAGGAACCCATTCTCTTCTCTCCTCTCTACTTTGCTGCGTCGATGCTCTAGAGTCCTCTTCACTATTTTTTCTTTTTCTTTTTCTCCATCTTCGAATTATATTCCTCCGTACTCTTTAAGAGGCTCTGCTGCACATGTTATCAAAACCCATTTTCGTGTCTTCCTGTTTGCATATCAAGAATGCTTAGACATCCTAAAGGTCTTCCTCTCATCAAGTCATCTCTCAATTCTCTCAAATCCTCACTTTTCAATTGAAACTCTTCAATTTTGACGCTCTTTCTCACTTAGTCATGGATTTGCTTCTTAGGCTTGACTCTATTCATGTAAATCATTCGTGGATATTTGTTATTCACGGGTTAAATGGACAGGATCTTAAAAATCTGTCCGCCTGAGTTATATACGACTGGTCTCTGCCCCCTGTCCAAGGGCAGGCAATTTCTACAGTACTGGAGTAGGGCTGAAATACGTAAGGAGGAGGTGGTGCTATTTGTGGTTTTCTTTTTAATATTTTTATTGTTATCTACCTATATAAGAGATTAATAATTAATGAGTGGTTTTGAAAACTCTTATGTAAAACAACAAAAAGAGTGATTCTTGAGTAGGTTCCTTGTTATGTCCGAAGCGTTTACTTTGACATTGTTTAAGGTGTGATATTAGTATCGAAGATGGATAAACTAGTGTTGGTGGGTGGATTACGGCACCCAAGCTGTAGTTAATCAAGGGTGTGGATTTGATTGGAAGGGTGTGGATTTGATTCCACACCCTTGTTTAACTACAGCTTGACTATTGTCTCTATGGAATCAAATCCACACCCTTGTTTAACTACAGCTTGACTATTGTCTCTTGCATATTAGACATCCCTGAATTTATGTTTTCTAGCTTCTGATAAATTCGACACTTGAAAAGTCAATGCTCTGTTCTTTAACTCATGAGTATGTCGTTTTCCTGCACTTGGATAAAATCAACATATAGAAAGCGTGGCGTGTAATGTTTGAGGTGATTCTGTTGTCCTCTGTTAATATTAATAATACAAGTTTATTCAACCTTGCAAATCAAGGTATTGTGCTCTCCTGGTGGACTTGGGGGGGGGGGGGGGGTATATAATTATATCACCAGCGCTTCATCTAGTTGGAACAGGGCCTTTAAGGGGGTAATTTTTTTTTTTTTTTATCCTTTACATGTTTATTATATTCTCAGTGCTTAAACCTTTTTCAAAACTAAAGGCATCTATCGTGCAGCTGAATTCATTTCTTAATTGTGATGCAATCGTTGGCGTATTTTTATATTTAATCATAAATATACATTTTCTTTGCTTAATAGTTATGGTCTTTCTTTAACGAAGAAAGGGTCTTTTTATTCAAAGGAGAAAGAATTGAGTTTTACTATATATGCTTGACAAACTGATGTGATGCGTACATGGACTTTGTCACCTCAGCAACTTAACAATTAAAATTTACAAATCAAGATTTATATTGTTTCTTTTAAAAATTATAATATCGTTGCTTTATGTTTTTTTTTTTTTAAAATCATAATATCAAGACTACAATGTTAGCAATTTGAACAGCTCTACAAAGCGGTTCAAGCAAGAAAATTTTATGAGATCTTTATTTACGATTCTCTCTCCCCAAGTAAATAAAATATGTACTTCTTTATCTTATACTTTTTATGTTCTACTCCTTAGAGCATTCCTAGTGGCCTCCGTAAATTTTACTAGCCAATTTAACTGAAAATCACATTTTCAGTATTTTAGCCATCAACTTTTTTGAAGCACCCCTATTAGCCTCAGCAAATTAACTGCTCAATATCACTATTCTATTTAAATATTATTATTATTATTATTATTATTATTATTTTTTATTTTTTTTTGCAGAACCTCTTTTCTTCTCAATTTCGTATCTCTCTCTCATCTCCATCACAGACCGAAGCCCACCACCAATCCCTCCATTACAGATCTGCACGAATAGCTTCTCAATCGTCGACATTTTCTTCTTCTTCCTCTTTTTCTTCAAAGAATATCCATGAAAATCACTCTTAGTCTCAAATGGTGGGCCCTCATTCTGGTCAGATGGGTCTTGGATGGTGACGGCGTGGGAGAGGAAGGAAAAAGAAAAAGAAAAGAGGGAGAGAGAACTGTGCGTGTAGAAGAAAATGTGAGAGGAAGGAAGGAAGGAAGGAAGAAGAAAAAGAAAAGAGGGAGAGAGACCTGGCCGTAAGAAGAAATGGGAGAGGAAGGAGGAAGGAAGGAAGAAAAAAAAAGAGAAAATGGGGGAAGAGAAGGTGCGTGGGAAAGAAAAAGAGAGGAAAAAAAGAAGAAGAAAAAGAAAAGAAAAAAACCTGAGAGAGAAAGTAGTGTTTTTTAATGGTTTGATGAGTGTATAGTACTCATCAAACCTGATGAGTACTGTACACTCATCAGGATTTTTGGGTTATTTAGGTGAGTCCACTAGGATGCGTTTTTTTTCCATTTTGGTTAAATTGGCTCAACAAAATAGCCTTTTGGCTATTTTGTTGAGCCCATTAGTAATGCTCTTACCAACCATGCAAATAATTACTTTAAAAGTCTAAATGCATGTGCTTTTAGACTATTTAGATTGAGTAAGCTTGAATCCAGTAGCAGATACAAATTGGGGGGGAGGGGGGGGGCGGGCGCTAAATCTTTACAAAAAAAAAATAGTATTTTTTAAGCTCAAATTATCTTTTGCTCCTACAATATTAAAATTTTGCTCTTACAAATTAAATCAATACAGTCTAGCTCTAGTCCCCCTTAAAAAAATTGAGTTATCCTCATATTTGGACTGATATCCAACTCATTAAATCCAACCCAAAATTAAGTTTAGACTCACTAAAAATTGGACACATTACCTACGGCGACTAGGCTACTACAAACCTACTGGTAATTACCTCCACTCAGTATGTTCAACTTTTTCAACACGTTACCTATTGAACATGTAGCAGCGGCAGCATGCTCCTTCCTTCCTTGAGAAATGAGAGTTTTGTCCTACTTTTTTTGAATTTCTTCCGCTACTGTCTACGCATCTTGCTAGACTCGCCTGCTGAGTGTTGAATGTTAGAGTTGAGTCTCGTTGCCGTTGAGAGAGTGCTTTACGTTGTCATTTTTGTAAATTGAGAGTAAACCCACCATTTTTTCTAATGACATCTTTTCAGCTTTTATTTCTTTTAACCAATATAAACCCTTTATTCTTATTTCTTCATGATTGATTAAATCACTTCTTTTAACGGTCCAGGTGTCAATTTTTTATGGTAGAGTCTTGTAGTTGTAGATATATTGATTGTTGAATAAAAACAATGATAAAAAAAAAAAATAATAAAGCATGTGATCGGTGGTGACTTACCCACATGTGATTTGAAATATGAATGTTACTTACCAACATGTGTGATTAGAAGTAAATTTATTGGATTTTTTTTTTTTTTTTTTTTTTTTTCATTCTTCTTCTTATAAGAATAACATAGTCAATTTTTTATTGAGGTTTTTTTTTTTTTTTTTTTTTACTTTGGGATTTGACCATCTTTATATTTAGTGATTTTATTTCTCTAAAAATGCGTATGATACAATTTTTGACACTTTGTATTTTATATATTTATCTATCTTTGTACTAGTACTTACATGTTAACTCATATATTAATTTGACATATATTTATACGGTTTGATAGATTTGTTTTTTGTGATACACATTATGTTATAATTTATATTTTGAATTGAATTTATCATACTTTTATATATTATAATAAAAATATAATATATAAAGAGAATTAAAAAAAAATTCTTATCATTATATTTTAATATTTTAGTTCCGCCCTTACAAAGACAACTTCCTAGGTCTGTCACTGCTTGAATCCCACTTGTTTGACCAAATCAGTAGAGCTTTCTCTTTATGGAAGAGTGATTGAGAAAAAAGAAAAAGTGAATTGCTGGGATAGGGATAACAAGAGTTGGTTTTTTTTTTTTAGGGGAAATATTCCCAAAGAAAATGGGAAGGAAATCTGTTTGAGATTTGGGCAAGTCTGTGAGATATGGACTGGGGCGAGTCGAATCAGACCTAGGCAGGCCATACCGTAGGTGTAGATTGGGCTGTGGCTGCGATAGAAATAAAGAAAAAAGAAAAAAGACAAAAAAACAAGCGGTCTATTAAAAACAAAGGCTTATGGGCTGTTATAAAAAAAAAAAAAGGCTTACGGGCACAAAACTAGCAACGTAGAATGGTCTAACCTATGGCGGACCGGACAGAGAGCAGCTGGACAACCATCGAACCACCGGTTGATTGGGCGCAAACTGACAACACGAAATGGCTGGGCATATACATCGGTCCTGGGCCGCTGGTGTGCCAACAGTTCACATGCTTGGTGCGGATCTGATGAGGTATAATCAGGGACGGAATGAGAATTTCTCATCTAAAGGGATCAAAGTATGAATGATTCTCAAACCTATTTTTGATCGGGGTCGAGCCTAGTTTTAAGCCTAAATATCTTATCTGGAGGGATCAATGTATGAATAAGGGGTCAAACATATTTTTTATAGGGGTTAAACCTAGTTTTTAAACCAATAAATACACATATATTTAATTGAATAAAAAAAATTTAAAATAAAATTTGAAAACCAAAGGCCCCCTTGGTCTATACATGGGTATAATGGATGGATGTGAAGCTTGGCATATGATGGTTTTTAGTAGTTGGGGATTTGGGTCCGTTTTAATTTGGGTTCTTGGTTGGTATGTTGCTACTGAATGGTGTGGGTGTAATTGAGTTGGAGTGGTCATGCTGTAACTGTGCAAAAAGAGAGGCTGCAGCTAAGGTTTGAAAACGACACGTGCCGCCATATTATTTGTGTTGACATAGCACTTAATGGAATCCGTCAAAATTTTAATGAAATTTGACTTCAGAGATTAAATTATTTTTTTTGCATACTACAGAGATCTCTGAATTCATTTTTATACCACATAGAGTGATTTGTAATTTATGATAATCACATGAACTACTTTTGTAATTATTAAAAAAAAAAAAAACTCTCAGAGAAGTAGTAGTGAAAAGGAAGAGCAACGTTGTTCGTTTTTCGCTCTATACCATATAGAAATGCATAATAAAATAAAGAGATAGAAAGACAGAGAGAAAGACACAAACCCTTATAGGTTATATATTTTTTTGATCTATTTGATTGTGAACAAGGCTCTATTTATAGAGATTTACATGTAATTTGAATAAATTTAAATATAAACAAACCCTTTCAATTAAGGTAACTAAGTCCCTTAATTTTGGGTAACTAAATCATCATTTATCATAAAACATTTCTATCTTTATCACTAAGCAATCATTGCACTCGCACTTTAGCTTTCATGGTTAGGTCGAGGCACATGATTTGGGCTTGATCATTCGGCCCAAATGACTGGTAGGCTCCTGAGCCCGTACCCTCGACCTAGACTGGCCGGATAGATTTCTTGTATGTATGTCTTAAGTTATGTTGTTGATGATAAATTCAAATGACACTCTTGGAACCAGTATAATTCAGTTTTTAGGTTTGGAAGCATATGCTTGTTATATGTCAGAACACTAGAACTTCATTACCTGGTTTGTGTTTATCACGTGTGACTAAGAATTGTTACTATGAAGTGGTTTTGGAAATTGTAAAAAGTTGTTACCTGAAAATTTTCTAAATGGATGTTGGGTAAACTGCAAAAATAAGGGAAAAAAAAAAGAAAAGAATATGTAAGAATTGTTAGAATAACCAAAGGAAGCTGCTTCAAGACTCGCAGAGCATTCATAGCAGACTCTCTATACCTTGTTCTCTTATTTTCTTAAAAAAATTCAAGAAAATCATAAAAAATCACCTACAGTAGTTACCCTATATTTTTTCTATATCTTGGGAACGCTACAGTGCAACCCAATGCATTAAGTTGCACTGTAGCTTATCAATGCTTTATTTATAATCATAAAAATACTTTTTCTCCTCTCATGGCTCTCCATGCAGGCCTTCTTGGCTCCTTGCTTCTTCTTCGTATTCTTTGTTCCAAGCAAGAAGATTTCACTGATCAAAGAAAAGAACAATGACACCTACGGTTCTCTCCTCGTCCGACCAATCAGAGACAATGACTCAGAACAGAGAAGAGAAGATTTTCCTATCAACACCCAACGTTGCACACGTTTCCTAGTCACGACTCTAAATTACATGACTTAACTCAGTGGATTGATTCCAGAAATTAGAGACTTCAAAGTTGAATCGCTTGAAATCTAAATGAGTCTTGACTGAGTCGATGAGCTGAGCAAGTGAGTTTCTAGTTGGTGCAGCCCGTAGGACTACAACAAGCCACCTAATTAATACAAGAAGCACTAAGGTGTATGAAGGAACAAAGGCCAAGGGACAATACTACAACAAACCAATGGACAATACTACACATTGCTGCCTAACATGTATTGTCGCACAGCCCAACGTAATCACAAAGAGAAGGAATAAAGAAACAGAGATGAGATAGAAATAGAGATAAGAAGAAAAGAATGGGTATGTATTACGCAACCCAAAGAAGAAGAGAGAGAAGGGTGGAATCACACCACAGTAAAGAAGAACATAATTTTTTTTATAACTTCAAATATGATTATTCCAATGAGTGTGTATCGTTATAGAGACTAAGATACACTCCTAAATTAACAAGGAAAAGGAAAAAAACTAAACAACCCCTAAATGGACAAGGAAAACTCAATCCTTAATGGAAAAGGGAAAAACCCAAACCTTATTGGAAAGGAAAACTAAAACACATGCTTAAATAAAATACCAACACTAATGTCGGTGCTGCATCAATTCTCTCCTGCCTGAAAAGAGCTCGACTCCGTCGAGCTTGCCTGACTTTGATAATGGTCATAAAGATCTGGATTCAAACGTTGAACTTCTTCTGTCTGAAGCCAAGAACAATCAGACATAGGACTATGCTTCCATTTTACTAAGAATTTCTGATAACCTCCTCGACGCGTGGATACCAATTGATCGTCCAGAATTGCTTCAATCTCCTCTTTAGGATTGACACTGGTAGGGGGTCGCAAAGCTTGCGGCGGCTCTTGAGAAATTCTATCTGTATCATTTTCCTGTTGATCTGGATATCTACTGAGGTTTGCAACGTTGAATATGGGACTAATATGCATATTTGAAGGAAGCTCAAGCAGATAAGCATTGGTTCCAAGGCGCTGCAACACTTTGAAAGGTCCTGCCCGTCGAGGATGGAGTTTTTGAAAAGATCCACGAGAGAACTGCTCCGATCGTAGATGAACAAGAACAAGATCGCCGATTTGGAACTCAACATGTCGCCTATGTCGATCAGCTCTCTCCTTATATGCATCATTGCTCTCTACTATGCGACGCTTCACGTCCATGTGAATGCTTTGGATGTGCTGGAGAAAATCATCAGCTGCACCACTTTCTTGTGAATGAATTGGTAGAGGAACAAGATCAATTGGATGCCGAGGTTTGAGACCAGTCACAATCTCGAAGGGTGAACGCCGTGTCGATCTATTTACTGAACTATTGTAAGCAAATTCGGCATGAGGAAGAAGCATATCCCACGTACCAGCATGATCTGTAACAAGACAGCGCAACAGATTACCAAGATTATGATTGACAACTTCCGTTTGCCCGTCGGTTTGTGGGTGGAAAGCACTCGAATACTGCAATTTGGTACCAGATTTAGCCCACAAAGTTTTCCAAAAGTAACTGACAAACTTAACATCTCGGTCAGATGTAATTGTTTTAGGAAGACCATGCAGACGGGTCACTTCTTTGAAGAATAAGGCAGCAATCTTGGAAGCATCAAATGTCTTCACACATGGAATAAAGTGAGCCATTTTAGAAAATTGATCCATAACTACAAAAATGGAATCATTGCCACGAATAGTCTTTGGCAAGCCAATGATGAAATCCATACTTATATCTTCCCAAGGACCATTGGGAACTGGGAGGGGAGAATACAAGTCGGCATTACTTCATTGTCCCTTCGCAAGCTGACAAATGCGACATCGCTGAATAACTTTGGTTACATCACGCTTCAAACCAGGCCAAAAGAACCAATCTTCAACTAATGCAATGGTCTTGTCTCTACCAAATGACCTGCCAATCCTTCCCCATGGAGTTCTAGAATAACATGTTCCCTCACTGACGTGGCCGGTAAGCACAAACAATTGCCCCTAAAAAAGTAGTCATCATGGACGACATAAGGGGTGGGATGATCAATGAGGCCTTCAGCCAATTCATGCCAAATAGTCTTAAAGTCAGAATCATCCTTATAGCTGGATTTTAGTGAGTCCATCCCAACTACATGTGCTGCAAACGTGGCTAATAAGTACGAACGTCTACTCAACGCATCCGCTACCCGATTTTCCACTCCTACTTTGTGCTTAGGGGTGAGCATGGGTCGGATTGGGGTGGATATCACGGATATCCGAAACCCGATCCGCAGTGCTCGGGTTTGTTAAAAAGAACCCGCAAACCGCTTTTTTTTTTTTTTTTTTTTTTTTTTTTTTTTTTTTTTTTTTTCAGTTTAATCCGCTGGGTTGCGGGCAGGGGCGGGCGGGTATTTACCCGATCAGATCAGATCAGATCGATCGGATCAGATCAGATCAGATCGATCGGATCAGATCAGATCAGATCGATCGGATCAGATCAGATCAGATCTGATCGATCAGATCAGATCAGATCTGATCGATCAGATCAGATCTGATCGATCAGATCAGATCTAATCAGATCTATCTGATCTGATCAGATATAGATCTGATCTGAAGAGACGGCGGCGTGAGCGCGGGAGTGCGGAGGTGTTGGCGCGGGAGTGCGGCGGCATGGGGCGGGAGTGCGGTGGCGTGGGCGCACGGAAGAGAAGAAGAGAAGGATTTCACACGGAAGAGAAGAAGAGAAGAAGAGAAGGATTTCACACGGAAGAGAAGAAGAGAAGGAAGAAGAGAAGGAGAGAAGGAAAAGGAAGAAAAGAGGAGAAGGGAGAGACTCAGACGGTCACACGGCAGAGAGAAAGAAGAAGAGAAGGAAAAAGAAAGAAAAAAGAAGAAGTAATCAGAGAGATATCTTTCTAATTACTGAAAAAAAAAAAAAAAAAAATGTATATATATATATTATATATATATATATATATAAATATATATATAATGTGCGGGTCGGGTCGGATATTGCGGGTTGTGAAAAATTAAACCCGCAATCTGAACCGACCCGTCCGGGTATCCAAAAATATAACCCGCACCCGCAAAAAAAACTGAAAATCCGCAAATTGCGGATCGGGGCAGGGCGGGTTGTGCGGGTTCGGGCGGGTCCTGCTCACCCTATTTGTGCTTGAGAACAAATGTGAATTGTTGTAAGAAATCCACCCAACTCGCATGCTGAGCATTCAACTTCTTCTGCGAATTAATGTGCTTCAAGGAATCATGATCAGTAAATAAAATAAATTCACGATGGATAAGATAGTGCCTCCATTGTTTTAGCGCTTGAACCATGGCATAGAATTCAAGATCATATGTGGAATACTTTTGTTTGGCCGCATTAAGCTTTTCACTAAAAAAAGCAATGGGGGTGTCCTTCTTGGCTCAAAACACCTCCTATTCCCACGTGAGATGCATCACATGCTACTTCAAAAATCTTCTCAAAATCAGGAAGTCGAAGGACAGGTGCCCGTGTCATGCGGCGCTTAATATTGTCAAAAGCTTTGTCTGCTGCTTTGGTCCATATAAAAGGTCCATTCTTGGTGCACTCGGTAATAGGGGCCATAATGGAACTGAATCCCCTAATAAAACGGCGATAGAATGTAGCCAAGCCATGGAAACTTCGAACCTCATGAACATTCTTAGGTACTGACCAGTCACAGATAGCTCGAATCTTCTCAAGATCTGCTTCAACACCTCTGGATGAAATAACAAACCCCAACAAGACAACCTTTGATTGGGAAAACGAGCACTTCTTGAGGTTGACATATAATTTTTCAATGCGAAGAACTTCAAGAATCTGCTTAAGATGATCAAGGTGCTCCATTCAATTTCTACTATACACAAGAATATCGTCAAAATAGACAACCACAAATTTACCTACAAAGGGCTTGAGAATTTGCTTCATAACACGCATGAAGGTGCTTGGTGCGTTAGTTAACCCAAATGGCATAACCAACCACTCAAAAAGACCATCTCTAGTCTTGAAAGCTGTCTTCCATTCATCTCCTTGTCGAATTCGTATTTGGTGATACCCACTGCGTAGATCAATTTTGGAAAATACACTGGCCCCATGTAATAGATCTAACATGTCATCCAAACGAGGAATAGGAAACCTGTACTTGACGGTAATCTTGTTGATGGCTCTACTGTCGATACACATCCGCCATGTCCCATCCTTCTTAGGAGTTAGAAGGGCAGGCACCGCACAAGGTCTAAGACTTTCTTTGATAAATCCCCGGTCAAGCAAATCTTGAATTTGTCGTTGTAACTCCCGATGTTCCTCCCGGCTCATCCTATAGGCGGGCAAATTTGGTAAAGATGCTCCTGGAAATAAATCAATGGCATGCTGAATATTGCGCATTGGTGGTAGCTCCCTTGGTAACTCTTCCGGAATGACATCTGCAAATTTTGACAGGAGAGATTGTACATCAATGTCTACTTCTTTGCTTTTCTCCATCTGTAATGTGCGAATAATGAGGGCAAAGATAATTCCTTGATCCCGGCTCTCCACTGTGAATCTACGCATAGTCAGCACCTTTGCATCACTTTGTGTAGGACTTGACTCAAATTCTTGAATTTTCATGGGTCGCAGCACAACCTTCCGCTTATCAAAAAGAAAGGAGTATGTGTTGGTGAAACCATCATAAGACACTCGTCGATCATAAAGCCACGGCCGACCCAATAGAACATGGCACGCTTTTATGGGAATAATATCACACCACACAGAATCCTTGTAGAATTTTTCCAAAGAAAATGAGACCAAACAACGGTGCCTAATTGGAATCGATGTATCATCAACCCAACTTACCTTGTATGGCTTAGGGTGCTTTTCAATTGGGAGCTTCAATTTGTCTACAATCTCTTGAGATGCGATGTTCATGCCACTACCATTATCAATGATTAAATTTAAGGCACGCCTTTCATATTCAACCCGTGTATCAAATATATTTGTTCTGAGCCAATCTTCCCCATCAGTCTCTCGCCTTTGACCTGTCAATATACGACGCACAACACATATAGGTAGATCGGAACCTTCAAGATGTTCCTCAGAGATGTCGATAATTTCTTGAACTTTTATATTATTCTCAACATTAGAAGGATCTTCAGTCAACACCACATCCTCCTCACAAATAAGCGCAAAGTGACCACGTCCTCCACATTTATAGCATTCATTATTTTTCTTGTCAGGTGCGGGCCCCAAAATACCTTTCCCTTTTCGTGGGTCTCGTTCTATCGAATTGATCGGTGGGAAACGCTGCTCCCTGTTAGTTGTCTCCTCTCGCAAGATCATCTTTGGCGTTACTGGAGGGAGTGCTGAACGCGCAGTCCCAGGCTGATTAAGTTGGTGCCACCGAAGTAGACCATCTAGAAGTATGCTTTTGCGAGTAAGTCCATCGTGACTGACTCTCGATGTGTAATGCCAGCTGGTACGCCTCATCCACACTAGTTAACCGTACTGTCAACAAGTCTTTTCGAATATCATCTCGTAGTCCTGCTTTGTACCGAGCAATGGATTGACGTTCAGTTTCAGCAATCTGGCATCGTAAGGTCAACTCATGGAAATGGTTGGTATATTCGTCAACACTAGTGTTGCCTTGCTTGTGTGATAGAAGCTCCTCAAAAATTGATTCTTCATAATCAATCGGCAAATATTTTTCCTTCAATCGAAGTTTCATCTCCTCCCAATCAGTGATGGGTGGTTGCCGAAGGCAATGCAACTTTTCTTCGACACTATGCCACCATATTCGTGTTAGATTTATTTAATAAATATTAAAATTTATTTCAAATAATTATGAAATATATTTTATCTAAAAGTTTAATGTGCATTTAGTTGAAAGAGTTACATCTTTCAAATTTCAAAATTTGAAAAAAGAGATTAGAAGGTTTTTGTGGTTACAAAAGAGATTAATATGCTTTTAAGGTGTCTATTAAATGGGATTTGGTGGTTACAAATTTGACCATTAAGTTGGATTTGATGGTTACATTTTGTGACCATTGGATCAAATGATTTTGGATCATTGGATGTGTCCAAAAATACTATAAATATGACCTTTTGGTAATATGTATAGACACACAAGCATATAATTCTTTTATTGTTTCTTGCAAATTTCTTTTGTGCAAATTCTCTATAAAAGTGTTTCTTGTTATTCTAGAAAGTGCTATTCTAGAATAGTATTTGGGCTTCATTGTATCTTGGGAACTATTTTGTCAAATCCCTTAGCACTAAGAAAGGGGACAAAATATGTTCTAAAGATATTGTCATTGTGATCAAGCCTTGAAGTCTAAATTATTTTATTGTCTTCATATTTCCCTATTTTTATTATAATTTTCCAACAATTTTAGAACGTATTTTGTATATGGAGGCATTGTCATCAATCAAAGTGATGAATCAAGACTTCGTTCGTCTTGATCGCTTTGACGGTCAAAATTTCATCCGTTGGCAACAAAAGATGTTGTTCTTCCTCACCACTTTGAAGCTTGCTTATATTCTTGAGGATGACTTGGAAGATATTCCAGAGCCCACTCCAGAAGACATGGACAAACTAAAGGAGAAGCATAGGAAGCGAAAGGAGGATGATTTCCTTTGCAAGGGACACATCCTCAATGCCTTATCAAATTCCATCTACGATGTGTACCGGACGTCTTCATCAGCCAAAGAACTTTGGATGAGCTTGGAGACAAAATACAAAATTGAAGAGACAGGTATTGAAGTTTCAATAATTTCTAATTTTATGGATTTTAAGATGTCTAACAATAAGCCTGTTTTAACTCAAGTTTATGAATTATTGCTTATCGTTGGAGATCTTAAAACAATGGGTGTTGAGATTGCTGAACGTTTCTTGGTGGGGGCAATTATAAACAAATTGCCTTCATCATGGAATGATTATAAGAAAAAGCTCAAACATGATGAAAGAAAATATTCCTTGGAATCTCTTCAGTGTCATTTACGCATTGAAGAAGATTCTAGGAATAGAGATAGAAATGATTCTTCTGATGTAAAAACAAAAGTTAACGTCATAGACGTTAACAAGAAGATCCAGAAGAATAAATTTCAGGCCAAGAACGATAAAAGGTTCAAGAAAAATGGCCCAAATCCCAAATATCAAAACAGTAAAAAGAAAGAACACTGTTTTGTGTGTGGTAAGCATGGGCATCGCTCCTATCAATGTCGATACAGAAAATAAGAAGCGAATGCCGTAAACGAAGACCTCGTTGCAACGGTAACTGAAGCCAATCACGTGACATCCGAGAGTGGATGGTGGCTCGATACTGGAGCTACTGTCCATATCTCGAAGGTCAGAAGTCTTTTTAAGACTTATGACGTAATTGATGATGGGACTGAGGTGAAAATGGGTAACAATATTCGAACCAAAGTCATTGGAAAAGGATCCGTTGTGCTTAAGTTCACATCCGGAAAAGAATTGACTCTTGTGAATGTACTCCATGTCCCTGACATGGCAAAAAATTTAATTTCCGGTGATCTTTTGAACAAGAGAGCTTTCAAGCTTGTGTATGAATCGGATAAATTCATTTTATCCAAGAATGAGATTTTTGTGGGAAAGGGCTATTCTTGTAACGGAATGATTAAAATGAATGTAATGGAAGAGAATTCAGTTTACTTTGTGTCTTCTTTTAATTTATGGCATGGTAGATTAGGACATGTAAATTATGGTTCCATAAAATACATGTCTAATCTTGGTTTAATTTTTGATTTAAGTGATAAAGCTAAAAAATGTCAGATTTGTGCTCAATCTAAAATAACTAGAAAACCTTTTCCAAGTGTTGAGCGAAAATTTGAAATTCTTGAACTTATACATAGTGATGTGTGTGATCTTAAAAATACTGAATCACGTGGTCATAATAAATATTTTCTTACTTTTATAGATGATTGCACACGATACACACATGTTTATTTACTTAAGAGTAAAGATGAAGTTTTTTCAAAATTTCTAGTTTATAAAGCTGAAGTGGAAAATCAATTGGGTAAAAAGATTAAGGCGTTAAGGTCCGATCGCGGAGGTGAATATTTGTCAAATGAATTTACAAATTTTTGTGAATCTCATGGGATAAATCACCAAGTCACAGCACCTTATACACCACAACAAAATGGCATAGCTGAAAGGAAAAATAGAACTCTTGTAGAGATGGTGAATGCAATGCTTTTAAGTTCTAGTCTTCCTATTAATTTATGGGGTGAAGCTATATTATCTGCTTGTTATATTCTTAATAGAGTACCTCATAAAAAGGTTTTGAAAACACCTTATGAATTGTGGCATGGTCATCCTTCATCTTTGAAGAGATTGAAAGTGTGTGGGTGTTTAGCCTTTGTTAGAAAACCGGATCTTAAAAGACCAAAATTGGGTTCTAAAACCTATAGATGTGTTTTCATTGGTTATTCTCATAATAGCATGACATATAGATTTTTAGATTTAGATTCAAATGATGTGTATGAATCTAGAGATGTTGAATTTTTTGAAAATTTGTATAGATCTAATTTTTGAAAAGATGATAATATTATTAGTACTCCTAATAATATTGATAATGATGATCATCCTAATGAATTTGAACTAAGGAGAAGTAAGAGGCCAAGAAAAGAAACATCTTATGGACTAGATTTTCTCACCTATCTTGTAGAAGGTGATAGAAATGAAGTAAAGAAAGAAATTAAGTTTATACTTAATATTGAGAATGATCCTTCATCTTACGAAGAAGCAATGTCTTCACAAGATGTAGCTTTCTGGAAAGAGGCCATAGATGATGAAATGGAATCAATAGTTTCCAATCAAACTTGGAAATTAGTTGATTTACCTCCTGGATCAAAAACAATAGGATGTAAGTGGATTTTTAAGAAAAAATGTAATGCTGATGGTACCATTAATAAATTTAAAGCTCGTTTAGTGGCTAAAGGCTATAGACAAAGAGAAGGGATTGATTATTTTGATACTTATGCACCTGTTGCTCGAATTTCTTCTATTAGAGTTTTAATTTCTCTTGCTGCTATTAATCATTTAGTTGTTCATCAAATGGATGTAAAAACTGCTTTTTTAAATGGTAACCTAGATGAAGAGATCTATATGGAACAACCTGAAGGGTTTGTTTTGCCAGGATATGAAAAGAAAGTTTGTAAATTGATTAAATCTTTATATGGTTTAAAACAAGCTCCTAAACAATGACATGAGAAATTTGATAAAATAGTTTTATCTCATGGATTTAGAGTGAATGATGCAGACAAATGTGTGTATTACAAATCTGGTGTGATTATTTGTTTGTATGTTGATGATATGTTAATATTTGGTAGTAATCTTAAATGTGTAGAAGAAACTAAAAAGTTTCTTTCTTCTAACTTTGACATGAAGGATATGGGAGAGGCTGATGTTATCCTTGGGATCAAAATTGTGAGAACAAATGATGGTTTATCCTTGACACAATCTCATTACATTGAGAAAGTGATCAAGAAGTATTGTCATGAGGACCAAAAGCCAGTCTCAACTCCATATGATCCTAATCTAAAGTTAAAAGAAAACATTGGAAGGTGTAAATCACAACTACAATATGCTAGTGTGATTGGGAGTCTAATGTATGCTATGCATTGCACTAGACCCGATATAGCTTTTGTTATTGGAATGTTAAGTAGATTTACTAGTAATCCAGGTATAGAACATTGGGATGCTATCTCCAAAGTTCTAAAATACCTGAAGGGGACTATGAACTATGGTCTACATTATCAAAGGGAACCCGCTGTATTAGAAGGATACAACGATGCAAGTTGGAATAATGTAGAATCAAATTCTAAATCTACAAGTGGATGGATATTTACATTAGGAGGAGCTGCGATCTCATGGGGATCAAAGAAGAAAACGTGTATAACTCATTCCACTATGGAATCTGAGTTTGTTGCATTAGCAGCTGGATGTAAAGAAGTGGAATGGCTTAGAAATTTGTTGGTAGACGTACCATTTTGGAAAAAGCCATTTCCAGCTATAACGATTTATTGTGACAGTGAGTCAACCTTGCGAGTAGCAACAAGCAAGACATATAACAATAAATCAAGGCATATTAGCCTAAGGCATAATTATGTGCGTGAATTACTCGATAATGGAGTAATCACAATTGAATATGTGAAATCAATCCAAAATTTGGCGGATCCGTTAACTAAAGGCCTTGCAAGGGATATGATTTATAAAACATCTAAAGGAATGGGGTTAATTAAGGTCTATAAAGTGAAATCATCTACGATGGGAACCCAACCTCAGTTTTGAAATATAGGCGAGGTTCAATGGGTATTAACAAGTCGATAGAGTGATTGTGATTAAAAACACTAAATTTTTTTTAAAAGGACCCTAAATTCCAATGAGATGTATTCTAGTGTTATAATATTCCTGGAGATTAAAGGATGAGTTTAACTCTTAATAATGTTCATAGACAAAATTGTCAAGGTGAAACAGGATCATCTTAGATGAACTTACCTATGTGAGAGTGGAAGTGGGGCCGCTTCCTATGGTATTGACCATACCTAGAGCTCTCATGAAACTGGGATATTGCACAGGGCCATAAAAGTGCAAGCAAAGAGGAACACTTGGAAAATCAGAAAATAAACGTGTGTGATATATCCGACTAGTCTAATAGGGTTATCAGTTCAAGATTTGTTCACTGATCACCTTGACATAGTCTTGATATATTTACACTAGGTGAAGGTTCAAGTCCAAAAGACACCTTCATTGAAGCGACTTATTTTCACCAAAATGCACAAAAGTTTTTATTTATTTTTATTTTACTATTTTCAAAATTATTTGAA
>FXXK01000455.1:375019-410019 GCA_900184695.1 Betula pendula
ATTTACACTAGGTGAAGGTTCAAGTCCAAAAGACACTTCATTGAAGCGACTTATTTTCACCAAAATGCACAAAAGTTTTATTTTATTTTATTTTACTGTTTTCAAAATTATTTGAAATAGTGGGGGATTGTTAGATTTATTTAATAAATATTAAAATTTATTTCAAATAATTATGAAATATATTTTATTTAAAAGTTTAATGTGCATTTAGTTGAAAGAGTTACATCTTTCAAATTTCAAAATTTGAAAAAAGAGATTAGAAGGTTTTTGTGGTTACAAAAGAGATTAATATGCTTTTAAGGTGTCTATTAAATGAGATTTGGTGGTTACAAATTTGACCATTAAGTTGGATTTGATGGTTACATTTTGTGACCATTGGATCAAATGATTTTGGATCATTGAATGTGTCCAAAAATACTATAAATATGACCTTTTGGTAATATGCATAGATACACAAGCATATAATTCCTTTATTGTTTCTTGCAAATTTCTTTTGTGCAAATTCTCCATAAAAGTGTTTCTTGTTATTTTAGAAAGTGCTATTCTAGAATAACATTTGGGCTTATTGTATCCTGAGACTATTTTGTCAAATCCCTTAGCACTAAGAAATGGGACAAAATACGTTCTAAAGATATTGTCATTGTGATCAAGCCTTGAAGTCTAAATTATTTTATTGTCTTCATATTTCCCTATTTTCATTATATTTTTCCAACAATTCGAGCTTGTCCCTTAAGTTTCATCTTCACGAACCGCACCCGTCGTTCGTTCGTCATCCCAAACCAATCAAAGTAATCATCAAGTGCCATGAGCCAATCTTGAAAGGCATGGGGGTCGATCTTCCCATGAAAATCTGGGACATCCACTCACACACGCTTGGTAATATCATTATTGGCATAGTCCTCCGCTCGGCCCCATTGCTGGGGAAACGTGAAACCACCATGGGTATCTTCTTTATCAAAGTGAGGCGGGTGGTAAGGTGGAGGTCCCCGTGGAGGTACCCTTGGCATCCGGCTACTACTCGCGCCTGCGTCATTCTTGTCAGGATGCTCCTTATTGAGGCCGTTCATGCGTTCGTCCCCATCTGGGTGTTCCTTGTTAAGTCTGTTCATGCATTCATCTCCATCGGGATGTTCCTTGTTGAGCCCATTCATCCGTTCATCACCGTTTGAATGTTCATCTGCTGGTTTCTCCATAACTTGAGCCCACATGAGATCCATGTGTTTCATAATAAAAATCAGCATCTCATGAAGGTCTTCATGCTGATCATGTGTGTGTCTGCTAGCCCCATACTTTCGCCCGCTTCTAGTGCTCATAGTGGCAAACTAGGTTGAGAAACTGGATCTTGTTGCTCTGATACCAAAAACTGGTGCAGCCCGTAGGACTACAACAAGCCACCTAATTAATACAAGAAGCACTAAGGTGTATGAAGGAACAAAGGCCTTCCCAAGGGACAATACTACACGTTGCTACCTAACATGTATTGTCGCACAGCCCAACGTAATCACAAAAAGAAGGAATAAAGAAACAGAGATAAGAAGAAAAGAATGGGTATGTATTACACAACCCAAGAAGAAGAGAGAGAAGGGTGGAGTCACACCACAGTAAAGAAGAACATAATTTTTTTTATAACTTCAAATTTAATTATTCCAATGAGTGTGTATCCTTATATAGACTAAGATACACTCTTAAATTAACAAGGAAAAGGAAAAAAACTAAACAACCCCTAAATGGACAAGGAAAACCCAATCCTTAATGGAAAAGGGAAAAACCCAAACCTTATTGGAAAGGAAAACTAAAACACATGCTTAAATAAAATACCAACACTAATGTCGATGCTGCATCACTAGTCTTTGCCATTTGTGAAGCTAATGTTTGGGAACAAAACAGAGATTTGAAGGGTGAAGATTGTGGAGGGAGAAAGACTTTGAGAGAGGACGAAGTGGAATCTTTTTCCCGGGGATGAACAACCCTCATAGATCCCATATTCTGGTCAGCGGAGACAAGAGAGATAGAGACGAAAGAGAGAAGACAAGAGTTTTTGGAAGGAAAAAAAAAAGAAAAGGTAAAAGTAAAAAATATTATTTTAATGATATAGGAAAAGGTTTAGAGAATATATTGTGGGATGTATTTAGATAGGAAAGTAAAAAGTAATTTAGTTTTCTAAATTTAAAAAAAAATCTTTGAATGTCTGTTGTAAGAGTAATGATACATGTCATTCTTCATGTCTACCTTATATCCACCAAAATTAATGTGACTTTTAAAATTACCATTAGATCAAAAGTCAATAATAATCTATCAAAAATACAATAGTAATTTTAAAAATCACATAAATTTTGATGGACACAAAATAAAATAGGGAAATGCTAGAATATCTACTTAAATTATTCTCTCATCCTTCTAAATATCACCATCATCAATAGATGGATAGGTCTTCGCATATGATACCTACATAAATCTATAGATTCAATGATAATAATAATATTTAGAAAGATGAAAAAAAAAATTTAAATAAATATTTTAACATTTTTCATAAATATAACATATTTAATTACTCCTGTTATAAATGCTCTAAAGACTATAGATTTCTATCATTAGAGATCGAGCAAAGAAAATAAAAGTTGAAATTCCCGATACTAAGGACATTAACCGACTTTATATATTTATTGAGGCCTCCTTTTTTATCGCCATAATAAAAGGAACGAAAAAAAAAAAAAAGATCCAAAATCGAAATCTACATGTACGTAGAATTTCACTGATATAGGAATTTTGATTGGACGGAAGAGGACAAAGAAAAATTCTATACTTGCAAGAATATTGCGATATCTTTGTCCTCATACAAGGCAAAAATAAATAAATAAATAAATAAAAAAAAATCTGCAACGAAATCTTACTAAAGATTCACCCCACGAAGAAGTAAAAAACAGAAAAAGTAAATAGAAATAAATAATGGTGTTGTAGCATGTTCTCGTAGACGATGGTAATTAAGCCTAATTAGACCAATTGTACGTACTCAACCAAATATGCAGCTAATTCTTCCACCCTCTATTTTGATTCTCATCATATTCGTTGCCACCGTTGGGGTTTCGACGGCTACAGACTGCAGAAACGGAAACGGCGGTTCGAAAGTTGCGTACACCATTACTGTCTCCAAGTTTGGCCCCGGAAAATTTAATAGCATACAAGCCGCCATTGATTCCGTTCCTCCCAACAATGATGAATGGGTTAAAGTCGTAATTTTTCCGGGCATATACAAGTAAGAATATTTGTCCTACCTACCTACTTTTTTATATATTTATCATCAACCTTAGAAAATATATACTGATTATATACTTAATATTTATTTTGTTTTTATTTTTGTTTCTTTCAAAGAGAGAAGGTAAGCATTCCTGTGGAGAAACAATGTATTTTTCTGGAAGGAAAAGGGCGTCATGTGACAACAATTACGCATGATGGACATGGACAAACAGATGAGAGTGCTACGTTCACGTCGTCCCCAGATAATGTTGTTGTCAAAGGCATTACCTTCGAGGTAAACCCAAGAAGTTAAGCCCACTAATATATATATCTTTGTTTTTTTTTTTTTGTTTACATGATTTTATTCATTTTTTTTTTAAAAAAAATTTGTCTTGGCCAAACCATACATTCTCTGAATCATAATGGGCTCAATCGCAAGACTAGCTAGCTTCCACCTTTAAAATATTAAAAAGACAAAGAAATTATCCTAAGTCTAAAAATCTCTACTCAAAAAGTGGATTGAATTGCAAACCTTTCACTTTTCAAAAATCAGGCAGTATTATTAGACTAATAGATCGACTACAAGCTAACAATTTTTCTTTTATGTTTGTCATTTGTTTGTTTTTCTCAGCCAAATTGTGATATCTTCTTGTCCTTTTCATTTTTTTTTTTTTTTAAAGAAGTTAAAGTGGTATGACTAAAAGGTGCAACTTGATAGGGATCATAAAGAATTAATCAATATAAAGAATTAATCAATATTCTATATGGAATATTGATTTTATAGTCAATGAATCTAGACGATTGTACTTTAGCATTATTAGATTTTATTGTAAGTATCAATTTGGTTCCCATATTTTTAATTTTTTCAACTTACCTTGTATGTCATAAATCAGATTTTCGTTAAAACCTAATGAAATGAATTATGATACTTATAGCACATGACTTATTTTCACTTCAATAATAATTTATAAATTATAATACAATATAAATTTTTTTTGCTCAAAAGTCTATACAACATGCTTATTTTTAAGAGTGACAATTTACATTCACGTGTCTGTTTCAGATCGTGTCGAGACATGCTTATAATACTATTTAAATCAACTTTAATATGATTCATTTAATTAAACCTGTCAGACTCGATCCTCAATCTCAATTTACTAATTTTGTGTTATGTTCATATTCAATTCACAAATTGTGTAAAAAATTGTTAATCCTATTTGTAATTTCCCTCGCATGTTTGAGTTTGATCGTATCACTCATTGGCCCGACTTCACCTTTGGCGGACTTGTTGCTCAAAAATTACTTACAAACAATGTGGGTGTTTGTTAAAGATATAAGGGTGTTTTTTTTTTTTTTTTTTTTTGGAATAGTAATAAGAAGTGATTGAAGTGATATAAAATAGAATGAATATTGTGAATTTTTTTATTAAAAAATGAAATTTTTTTTTGGTTTTTAATAAGTTTTTTTATTTGAATAGTAATAAAAATGAGTGATGTAATTTTAAAACTAAAAAATAAAAATTATTAAAAAGTGATTGATAAAATATTAAAAGTGAAATTAATTTTAGAGGAAAAAAAGAAAAAGAAAAAAGAGGAGAGTTAACAAACACAGCCAATGAAACTTGGGTGCTCATTTTGTAATTTTAGATAATCAACATAAATGATATTTATAAGAGAAATAAATGCTGATGTGACAGTAATAAGGTACAAACTATGTAATTAATTTAATTATATTATTTTAACAAAAAATTATAAATTAAGAAATTAGATCCTCTCTAGTTAACGGAGAGCATTCAGTCCTCTCACTTATAAAGAATTGAATACTCTCCCGTTCAACTAAGAAGAGGATTCTAATTCGTAAATTAAACAGGTGCATGCTTAGAGTAAATTATTGAAATTAATTTCGTACATGACAATTTAGAAGTGATATTCGTATAATTCTATTTTTCTTTTTCATTTTAATAGAAATGGCCCATCGAAAATTTGAGGTTCTACATCTTAGGATTTCGTGGACACCCAATAAATATATTTCCTATTTACTACATACAACTAAATAGGACCTCCATTGAAATTAACGCTTATATTTGGCAATTAATTTCAATAATTTTGGCAATTAATTTTGTTGATTTGCATATATTCTTCAATTTCGGAAAGGTGGCTTCCCCTCCCCATACGGTAAAGAAAAGCATCCTTAAATTCTAACCTCACTCATTGCTAAAATCTATACCTTCCTTGAAGACATAGAGAGATTTAATTAAAAAAATAAAATAAAAGCTAATATATATTGGTATGAATAATATACATGGTATGTGGCTTATATTATTCAAGGACACCTCCAATGAAAAAAAAAAAAACACTAAATTGTTAGTGTCATCAAATTAAGGTTTTAATTTTTGGATTAAGCTTAAAAAACTACACCATATGTGTTGTAGTTCTTTTAACGGTCCATATTTAATTCTAAATTTTTTATGAAAAAGAGAGAAGGTGAAATTAAATATGAATAGTTGAAAAAACTACTTTAATTTTTATTTTCTTTTTCTGTGACTTTTACATGATACATGCATGGATGAAACAGTTAAAATAACCAATTAACTAGAATTTTTTGGTGGCATGCAGAACTCGTATAACCTGCTGGATGCAGCTCGAGATATGCACAATGGAGAAATGGCAGCAGGGGATGTAAAACGGGCATTGGCGGCCAGAATTTATGGTGATAAATCCTCCTTTTTTGAATGTGGTTTCTTGGGATTTCAAGATACACTTTGGGATGTTAGCGGACGCCATTACTTCAAAAACTGCTACATTGAAGGGGGCGTAGATTTCATATGGGGCAATGGCCAATCCATATATGAGGTAATTCATTAGAAACCAAAATACTATTGGAAAATATTAATATTAATTAAAGAAACCATAATGCAAATTCAATTATTAAAAAAAGAAAAACAAAATCATTACATGCACAGTGGTGGACAGGAATTGATTACGTGAATATTTTTAAATTACACGTTTTGAAATCGCAAATTTTAATGGGCGCTGAGATTAATGGACCAGAAAATAGCCCCTCTAATTCAAGTTTGATCTAATTGAGCTAAAATTTTATACAGGATTGTATGATAAATGTTACCATAGGGACATTGCTCCCTCAAGGATTTCAGGGTTACATAACGGCGCAGGGTCGACAATCCTCAGATGAACCAACTGGGTTTGTGTTTAGAAGAGGTAGGGTTTTTGGGAGTGGTCAAGCTTTCCTAGGGAGAGCTTATGGTCCTCACTCTCGAGTAATATTTCATCAGACACTGTTGGATGGAGTGGTAGCCCCTCAAGGTTGGTGTGCTTGGAACTACCAAGGAAAAGAGTAAGTTTTTACTACTCTAAACAACAATTTACTCTTTCTATATAATTCACCCGAATAATGCTATATACTATATTTTCATCTTATTGTGTTGATATGACAGTGTCCATCACCTATTGTTAAATATGAAAAAAAGAAAAAAAAAAAAAATTTAACAGTTAATGGGCACTGCTCAATCAACCCAGTAGATTGGGGGTGGAATATGGATCTAGTATATAGCATTTATCAATTACCCTCATTTACAATGAATAGTAATTAATCATATTTTCTACCAATATTATGAGCAAAAGTAGTTAGGCAATAGCCATTACTTGTTTGAACCAAAATTGTTTGTTGCAACTTTTTTTTTTTTTTTTTATATAATTGTAATGGTGTTTGCTGTGCAACAAATTTAGGGATCAATTTACTTATGCTGAGGTTGATTGTCGAGGACCTGGATCCGACACTGCCAATCGAGTTAAATGGATGAAGAAGCTAATTCGATCCGAAGATCTAAATCAATTTTCAACATCGTCATTCATCAACCAAGATAGGTGGCTTAACAGACTACCCTTATGGTAGTTACTAGTTAGTCTTTTTAGCTCTCTTTTTGTTCGCTTATTGTTGTAGACATTAATGGCAAATAAATTTTGCTTTTAATGCTCAACCCAAATTGAACGTAATATTAAAGTACTAGTTACAGTTTCTCTTAAATTTTCATTAAATGCAAAGAATCAAACTACTTTTTACTTCTTTATTCAAATAAACTTTATAATAGCTTCTCTCATTATTTTCCTATGTCATTTAAATATTCTTTAAATTAAATGATAGAGGAAGGAAAAATGAAAGAGAAACCATTTAAATATTGTTTCAAACAAATGCTAGAGAAAAGAGAAAGTTTTTAACATTAAAATAATATTAAGGAAACCATTTTTTCTTCCCTTCTTGGTTTCTTTGGTGTTTCCTTATTTAGGGAACAACAAGAGAATCTGTTTCAATAAGTTTCTTTGGTTTCTTTGGTGTTTCCTTATTTAGGGAATAACTATTCCTATGAATAAGTTCTTATCAAATAAAGGAATGACTATTCCATAGGAATAGTCATTTCATTCCAGGACCTATTATGCAAACCAAACGGGGCCTAAGAGTTTTCCATACATTTAGCAAAATGAATTGACTTTAGGGAAGCTACAAAGCACTAATAGTAGCTTCCCTTAGGTTTTTTTCTCAATGTAGGGAACAAAACTACCTTTTGCTTTCCTATCTAAATAAGCTTTACAATAGCGTCCCTTATTATTTCTCCATATCATTTAAATATTATTTAAACTAAATGTCAGGAAAAGATAGAAGACAAAGAAAGATTTTTATATTAAAATAATTTTAAAGAAATTACTTTTATTGGTATTTTTATAGTTTAGGAAACATTAAGAAATGCTACTGCATGAGATTTTTTTGAATTTTTTTAACAGTTTTCCCTACAGTAGGAAAGGGAATAGGGTTTAAGAGAAGCTGTTGCTAATACTGTTAATAACTTAAATTGAGGAATTCTCACACTAGATGATGCTAGAAATTGTTCTTGAAACTTAGTTTCAAGTGGTCTATAGCATCGTATGCAATTTTTTTTTCCCCTTCATTTTCTTGATCTTAGCTTGGTGAAAAACTAAAGGGAACACAATCGTAGCCAATACTCTCCCTCTAGATAAGGCCCTCTCCGTCAAGGACAGAACCAAGATTTTTCATATAGAATGACCAAATTATGAATGAGAGATCAAATTTCTATTTTGGTAGAGGTCAAACATAGTTTTTAAGCCTAAAAATACATATATTTAACTTAATAAAAAAATTTAAAACCCAAGGGGGGCTATGGCCCCTAATGAGGCCAAATTATGAATGAGGGGTCAAATTTATATTTTAGTAGAGGTCAAACCTAGCTTTAAGCCTAAAAATACATATGTTGGGACTTGGGCTTGAAAATACTATGGCCCATCCCAATAAGTTGGCCCAATCTTTTAACTAAGGTCAGAGTCTTGGAATAGGCTGTCCCCATACCCAGGGTTGCTTAAAAGAAGGTTGCTTAGCCGAATTAAGGTTCACTAGCATCTTCGTAAAACTGAACTGTCTTGGTTTACGATTGAGAAACACAAAGGAGCTTGATGAAGATAGGACAAAGCTTGAGATGACATGCATTTAAGGAAGCCGACTTCGAGTCCATACCTTCGCGTATCTTCAGGACTCGCCAACCCCAACGATGTGATAGATGTGATAGATGTGATGCGTGAACTGTGATTCGGATACCGTGGACCAGTACTCAATCGACACGTGGCGCTTCTTTGACTAACTAGTACAAGCGCTAGGTAAGATGGAAGAATTCAGGGGCCCACAATGTGGCTATCATTAAATGAACATGGGGGGTTGTGTTGTTCAATATAAAAGGGGAAGTTTTCTTAGCAGGTATGCCAGAACAAAAAAAAACTGATTACTAGTAATTACACTCTGAATATATTCTCTACGTGAGAACTGACTTTGGCGTCAGAGCTATCTCCCGCCGGCCAATTCCGGCAAGCTCTTATATCTGACTGTTCTTTGTTTACAGATCTACACATTACCAAGTTCAGAAACTGTCCAAACAGTTTGACGCCATCTGTGAGAACGATTTTGTTCTTACTTTAAACCAATCTAACATGGTGAACATCAAGGAAACTCCACAGGATCCTCCTGATAAGCAAGGGGAGCCTGGGGCCTTCCTTCCGAAGACCCCTCATGTAGATAAGGGAAAGTGTCCCATGTTTCAAATCCCGTTGGCGGGAGGCGTCCCTTATCATTTCTCTATACCATTTAAATATTATTTAAATTAAATGTCAGGGAAAGATAGAAGAAGAGAAAGCTTTTTATGTTAAAATAATGTTAATGAAACCACTTTTGGTTCTCTTAGTGTTTTTATAATTTAGGAAACACTAAGAGAAGCTATTGCATGGGTTTTTTTGATTTTTTTTTAACGGTTTTCTCTACACTAGGGAAGGAAATGAGGTTTAAGAGAAGCTGTTGTTAATGCTCTTAATAACTTAAATTGAGGAATTATCACACTAGATGATGTTAGAAATTGTTCTTGAAACTTGGTTTTAAGTGGTATGTAGTATCATATGCAATTATTTTTTTTCCCTTCATTTTCTTTATCTTAGCTTGGTGAAAAACTAAAGGGAACACAATCGTAGCCAATACTCTCCCTCTAGATAAGGCCCTCTCTGTTATGGATAGAATCGAAAATTTTCATATGGAATGACCAAATTATGAATGAGGGGTCAAATTTCTATTTTAGTAGAGGTCAAACATAGTTTTTAAGTCTAAAAAATACATATATTTAACTTAATAAAAAAAATTTAAAATCCAAGGGGGGCTATGGCCCCCGATGAGGCCAAATTATGAATAAGGGGTCAAATTTATATTTTAGTAAAGGTCAAACCTAGCTTTAAGTATATATATATATATATATATATAACTTAATAAAAAAAGTTTAAAAGAAATTTAAAACCCAAGGGAGCCATGGCCCCCCTTTGTATATACATGGGTCTGTCCATGCACCCCGTCCCTTATGGTGATCCTCCAACTCTTTGCTTTCACTTCCTTAGCAATGCCTTCCTTCTCATTGAGCCCCCGCCTACTCTGACACTCTTCAATTACAGTTTTTTTTTCTCATGTTCCATTTCATATTAAATTAATGAATAAAGTCTATGTACCATCTTTAAACTACAACCCAATTAACAATGTCATTCATCTCCAAACTACTAAATATTGTCAATGTCTCCCCAATGACGAAAATATCCTTAATAAAATAAAATAAAAAATTCTAAAAAAAAGAGTAAAACTAAAAAATAAATTGATTTTTTAGAAAAAAAAACTACCACCTAGTTGGCCAAATTAAAAAGTTAAAAAAATTTCATTTTTATTTTTAAAATTAAAAATTCATTTTTTGGGATAACTTAACTTACTCCCCTGAATTGTCACCCTTTTTGCAATGTCCTCCCCAAAATTTAAAGTCTCTCAATTTAATGTATCGAACTTCCAACATAACCTTGGCACCTAAAAATGTTCTTGAACGTTGATTAGATTGTGTGCAAGAGGCTTAGAATGACCCAAAATAGAAGCTGGATTCGCTTAGGATCGATCCCTGCACAGGAAAGATTGATCCCTGGCAGGAAGGATCAATCCTGACTCTGGTATGATCGATCTTAGCAGGGCAGGATCAATCTTGGTCCCCTCAAGATCGATCCAAGCCCATAAGGATTGATCTTAGCCTATCTAGATCGATCCCTAGACCCCCAGAATTGATCCCAAACAGCTAGGATTTATCTCAGAACCCATTAGATCGACCTTGACTGTCTTGAAAGCCTGGATTAGGGTTTCTAAAGTTTGTTTTAGGTTTGTAAGTGTGTTTAGGATCTATGATTAGTGTTTGGATAATAGGTTGAATTTGCAACTCAGGGAGTTAGATCTTTCAGTATGTCATGGATTGGATCTAAGTGTCAAAGATAAGTAAACTAGATTATGGAAGTAGATATAAATATTTATGTATAAGATTGTAAATGAATATATATTTTCTTAAAACATGAAACATATGGTTTTCTGACATCATGTGAGCCCTAATTATATTACATTGCATGATGTTATTTCTAAAGTGAAATTATGTTTTATTTATCAAACATGTTTTAACAATGAATGATGATTGAAAGTTATGAAAATGCTAAAAGGTATGTAATTGAGATTTATGATTAGCCAATGAGGGTGCTAGTATGATTTACAATTACCCTGAAAAGGGTGTCAGTATGCATTACGAATTACTTAGTGACAAGTTTTCATTATGATGACACAACCGGTTTGAGTTACGATTACCCTAAGGGGGAGTCGGTATGCATTACGGATTACTCAGTAGTGGGTTTTTTGATATGAGTAGGAGTACCTTATAATGGGGTGTCAGTATGCATTACGGTGGCTCAATGATCACAAGTCTCCAATATAGTGCAAGTACGATGGCATAGTCGGTATATTATGGTAGCTCATGGCGAGGGTACCAGTATGTTACGAATTACCTATATAAGAATCCGATATACTATGCTAACCTATACTGTATGAGGGTTAATGTATATGTACGCTGGCATAGTCAGTATATTACAGTATTTCATGTGTCGGCATGTTACGGTGCTTCATGTATCAGTATGTTACAGATCACTTGTAAAAGGGGGTTCCGGTATAGTAAGATAACTTACACCGTATGAGGGTTTATATTCGGGTATGATGATGTTATGAAATAAGAATATGATATGATGACATGAGATTATGTTTGAAATGTAGATAGAATATGCAAAGATGTTATGTTTTATATTTAAACGTTTTTATGCTTCAAAGTAAATTATCATGAGTCATTCCTTAGGAGTGGTGCGACCACCCACTGAAATTCAAGGGTAATATATATATTTTAATTTGAGTTATAAAAAAAATAAGAAATAAAGTGGGATTTTTTTAGTAATTTTGTTTTAATTTTAATTAGAGCATATATGTAGTTACCAAACCAAGGAATATGAATATCTATTCCATTCTAACCTATTTTATTCTCAGTAATAACCATTCATTTTTCTAATAGAATACTTATTGTACATATCAAACAAGCCTTAGGCTTCGTTTAGTTCACAGAATGACTATTCCATTAGAAAAATAAATAGTTATTTATTGGAATAGAAAGAGGTGAAATGAAATAGCTATTCATATTCTTTAGTTTGGTTGTAACGATGTAATAGAACATTGAATATGTATTCTTTTGTTTGGCATAGTGGAATACGCTGGTGAATAGAATCATATTGCAATCAAATTTTCTAAAACATCCTTATAATACAAATATAATTTAAAGACGTTTTCTTCTTTATTTTTTAAATATAAACCGTTATACTAGAACTTTTTATTTTATAAAAAAAAAGTTCTGTCAAGCTTTTTTCAAAAAAAGTTCGTGGGTGTTTTTTTTTTTGCCTTCGCCATAAGACTACAAAATGATGTGCAAAAATGAAAAAAAAAAAAGAGTCCTTAGATAAGAAATCACCTCCACGATTTGCTTCTCTTCTTCTTCTTCTTTTTCTCTCTCTCTCTTTCTTTTTTTTTTTTTCCATGCACTGATCGATCTGTTTCTTCTTCCTCAAAGAAGTAAAAAATTTCAAAACCCATTAATTCCTAAACTTTCATGGTAAGGCAGAGAAAAACCTATAACAAAGAGTATTCAAAAAAAAAAAAAAAAACCCATTAACAAAGAGAGACAGAGATATAGAGAAATGGAGAGAGGGATGAGAGAAAAAAAAGATGGGGGGCAAGAGTTTAGCGAAGAAGATGAACGAAGATGAATGCAGATTTCTTTAGCCGTTGGAGTGTGAGGGGCTTTTATAAGAAGTGGCTATGATAATTCTATTCCGATAGGAAATGAATAAATATTCCACTAATTTTTAAAAGGAATACATATTCCTTTTCGTAAGGGAATAGTTATTCCTATGAAAATAATTATTCCTAGTAATAGACCCTTACCACATATAGGAATAGCTATTCCATAAGAATAGTCATTCCATTCTAGGATCTATTCCACAAACCAAAAGGGACCTTAATCTATAAATTCACCGTGTGAGTGCCAAACGCATTCAATGTCTCCCTGCCAAGCCTAAGTTTGGGATGCATGTTTGCTAATGAATATATTAACATCATCAATTCCTGTCCACCACTGTGTAATGATTTTATTTGTTAGTAATTAAATTTGCATTATGGTTTCTTTAATATTAATATTTTCCAATAGTATTTTGGTTACTATTAATTACTTCATATATGGATTGGTCATTGCCCCAGACGAAATCTTCGCCCCCCCCTCCCTTCCAGTCATCCCCTATGGTTGATGTTGTAAATGTCACATGAACTATCACGTCAATTTGTAAAGGAACGTAGTAAAATCTATAATATCCCAAACATTTAACATGTATCAACTTATGAGCTTGAGGCATTCATCTATACTAGAGAGAGAGTTCAATTTGTAAGGGGATATAGTAAAATCTGTAATACCGAAAACATTTAACATGTTCCATCCTTAAGAGCTTGAGGCGCCATCTGTACTAGAGAAAGGTCAATCTGTAAGGAGATGTAGTAAAATTTGCAATACTCCTAACATTTAACATGTTGCATCAGCTTAAGAGCTCGAGGCCCCATCTATACAAGAGAGAGAGAGAGATAGTTTGAACCATAGAAATAAAAGTTATTGATAAAATTATGAACCATAGAGGACTAATTACAGTTTTGTATGCAATTTCTATGAATTATTTTTATTATATGCTTCAATAAAAAATAACTTAAGAATTAGCAATATAAGGTGACCTTTAATCACTACAAAAAGGCAAACGAAGTTCCCCTCTATCTCTATGCCCCTCTGTTGCTGACCACTACAGAAGTATAGACAACTTTCAAGGTGGAAAACGTCCCATGACCTGGTGATATAATGATGATGTCACATTTCCGTGATCAACAATGGGCAGGCAGGCATCATATAGACTATCATCCTTTTGCTCCTGCTTAGGCCTGAGCAACCGTAAATCATTTTCCTTCAGTCGCTGTCCAAGGAAAGATTGAACTGGACCAGCAAGTTTTCCAATATTAAAATCAAAACCAGCTACAGGAAGATTCCCAGATTGAGGAAAGTTCAATGGCAATGATATTGGGAAGTCTGGGACTAAAGAGGCATAAGATTGATTGTTTACATTGCAGTTAGAATTCAGTCGAAGAGAGGCATAAGGCATGGTATTTTGCAAGGGTGGAAACTTCATTTGGTAAATGGAGGAAGCCCCGAATTTCATGTCATTACTGAAGTTTCCAAGGAAACTGGGTCTCAGATAGTCATTATTGAATTCAGGTTTTCTATCAAAATGAGGTGCAAGCTCTTGAACTTGTGTTTCGGCCTTTGGAACGTTGTTGCTTCTGGGTATTGTAAGGGCAGTTTGAGCATTACCAGCACCAGGAGGTAAATTACCACTGCTGGAGTTTACTTGACCACTGTTTCTGGCTGCAGGCACTTCATGGTTGTGCTTTCCCTCATACGTTGTAATAACACATTTAATATCGTGAGAGGCCCTTTCCACATGCTTCCGCACAGAACATCCAGCACTCGTGCATTTGTAGTAGCTCCTGTAGGAGAGACATACAATAAACAAAAATTCAATACACAAGTAACTGGAAGAATGAGCCTTACCCAAAACAAACTGTCATCAAACAAGTAGAAACATGGCATAAAAGTATGGAACTTGAGGATACACACCACACAACTCCCAATAACTCTGGTGAGGTATTTTATTTCAATGGGAGAACACACACACACACATGGAGCATTTTATATTTTTATACCTAGGGTTTGGATTTCCTTTGACAACTTTTTGGCCATATTTCCGCCAGCGGTAACCATCGTCAAGTATGTCCACTTCGCTCTCTATTTGGACAACAACTCTTGGTTCACGAACAGCCCTGGATGCCAAATTTGCATCAGTCAAGCAGCTCTCTTTCTTCCTGTAATGAAAAATAATGTGAACAAATGTTGTAGCTGTTGTGGCCTGTATAGAAGCCATTAAGCATAGAATAATACCTTCGTTTTGACTCAGACTCATCATCATCGGCATTGTCTCCAAGTGATATGCTTCCCTGTGTGACCCCATCTTCATCATCATCATCATCACTAGCAACTGTAGATGAAAGCTCTGGAGTCTCTAATGATTCAAGTACACCCACAGATTTCCCTTGGGCAATTGATAATGGATCTGAAAGCTCCGATACAACAGATGTTGAGGATGTCCCTTCCACCCCATCAGACCTGCAGTCAGAACCAAGTTTAATATCCTTCGACCCTGATTGAATATTCCTCCAGACTGACCCACCTTTAGCTTTGACAAAGGATCCACTGACTTCATCCATCTCTGATATTTCATCCATTGAAAATGAGGACCCAAGCGATGCTCGGCGGTTAGACTGAGGTTTTGCATGATTATGAGTACCCTTATAAATTATTTCTGTTATTTGACCATCGTGGGATCGTTCCACTTTTTTCTTCACCTGACAATTTGCATGGGTACATTTATAGTAACTTCTAGGGTATTCACTACCTTTTACCTGTTTTTGCCCATACTTTCTCCAATTGTACTTATCTTCTAATGCCCTTACCGTTCCAGTAGAAGGGTACGACCCTTTCAGGTCTCCTTCCAAAAGATGATTTGTCTCGACATCCTCTCCATGAATAGGCCCTTTGGGAAGAGATTTTTGGTCGTTAGCTATATCAGAATGATGAATTTGCAAGTCAATGCAGTTGCCATTCATACCCATGTTTTTAAACACTTTCACCTCAGCAGATAAATCAACAGCACAATTCTTAATGGCATTTGCTTTTGGGAGCTCTGTTGGGAATTCAAAATCCATCGATGTTTGCACTGAGACAGGAGCTTTATAGTCAACATCAGCTCCCTGCACAACATTGAGATGGATAGAAACCTAATTAGGTCAAACATACAGCATAAAAAAAAACTCTATTGATATATGAGTTGCTTGGAAAACTTAATAATATATATGGCCATGTGTCAAGACAAGTGCCCTATTTAGTACAAATGATTTAGAATCAATCTGCTGGTCCAAGTCTGTATGGAAGAATCGTTAAAAGTTGTTTCCGAGAGTAGAACTTGTGGAATAGTGACCAATATATACAAACTAAAAGAACCAGGATATAAAAAGAGAAGTATGAAATTATTAATCTGCTTATCCCATAATTCACAGGAAGAAAAAAAAGCATGGGTTTTATATGTACAAGTCTGTATGGAAGAACCATTAAAATTTGTTTCCAAAAGTAGAACTTGTGGAATATTAACTATAATATAAAAAAACTAAAGAACGAGGATGGAAAAGAGAAGTATGATATTAATAATTTACTTGGCCTATCATTCACAGGGAGAAAGAAGTGCATAGGTTTTTACATGTTATCCATCAATAAGGAATTGTTTAACAACTTGGAAGAAAAGCTTCATTAAATAATTGAGGACTAATAAACTTAGGTTTCCCTTTTTCTATGACACTCCATCAATTCAAACTTCAAGCGCGAATAAAACCCAACTCCTCCAATGGGCAGGTGTCCTTCGCACAAGATACACTCATTTTCTTTCATTTAGCATGTCAACATGTGAATAGGAGTCAGCATCAGTTTAATTTTCCCAATACTTCAATCACTCCTAAAAAGCATCACACACTCCATCCCACCCAACCCAGCTCTTCAAAGAACAGATCCCCTCAACACCTTAGGCAAGGCATATTACATGTGAAAAGATGCTTGTAATGTCTTTGTAAGAGTTTCTTTCCATTCAAAAACAAAACAAAATTGTCTACCCAAATCCAAACAACTTCTATGCTTCCTTCAAATTCATACTTATCGTTCAAAGTCGATATCAGTATGGCCTTTAAACCCAAGATGCATATCATCTGAGCTCAACCAGATGGTAAAAGTACATTATAAGTTTCCCTCTTTTCCTTCTCTCCTTCGATCACTTGCAAAAGAACCATTGCAGCTCTACAAACCAAGAGACATTCAGCAGACACTTTTCTGGATTGCTTTTGTACAGAATATAAAGCACGCTGACAACAGCCATGCAATACCTGCGTCTACGTTCCCAAAGAACTGTCTCTCGAAGCACGAAATGACATAGTTCAATAACAGTGGATCAAGGGAATGGAAACTAGACTATAGATTGCACAAGCTGAGAGTCAAGAAAGATTCAAAAAGCAGGTATGCTTAACACAAGGTGCTAACAAGAACATTTTTGAGTTCTTGGCTATCATAATCCAGAAAGCCACTCTCTCCTCTCTCCTCTCTCTTTCTCTCCCTGGTGGAGGCGCTGTGCAGGCGCGTCACACTACGTGATCGCATCAGTTTGGCTCAGGGACCAGAGATCTTTCCGGCTGGTGTGTTTTCAGATTTGAGTCTTGTTCGTTGGAGTGGTTGTGGTTATACAAAAAGCTCGGGTTGTCTGGTCAGGCGACGATGTGAGGGGGACGCGGAGGCTCGGCTGGTGGGTGCCCGTCCAGGGCCAAGGTAGTGTTTGGAGATGGAGAGCCGATTCTTCGTGGAGGCTAAAACCTTCGTCTTTCGGTGGGGGATGGGAAGTCAGTTCTTTGGGTGGAGGAAAGAAGGAAAGGGTTTCAGGGGCTGTTTGCTTGGGGTCTCTGTGTATTGTTTGGCTAATTTCGAAGATGGAATGGTGCTACGGAATGCTGGGGTTGAGGAGTTTGTTGAATCTTTTAGGGAGGGGTCCAAGGCGGTGATTGTTCGTAAGGCGGGAATAAGGCCGGGCGTTCTTGGAGTGGCGGTTTATGGTGAGGGAGGTCGGAAAGGGATGGTCCTCTTCCCTGAGGGCCGTGCTGGGCGGGGCTGGAGTCGTGTTTCTGGGGAGTTGAGTAAAGCGCCTTGCCTTCTTTGGATCCAAGGCTGGGTCCTCGTCTCCGGTGATGGGTGCTGTTGCTGGTCCGTTCCGTCGTAACGCGGCGGTGGTTAGATCGGTGGTCCCTTCTTCGGTTTTGAAGCATCCGTTGCAGAGGTCGCCGAATAGCGGCTGTGTGGTTCTGCTGGGTCTATACGGCAGAGCTGGATCTTTTTCGTGGGGATCGCCTGAGATATCACCGGTGCTGAGGTCGGCGGTGGACTGCTACGACCTGGAGTGTTGGGTAGAACCGGTGGGTAAGAACCTTGGTGACGAGATCAGTCCCAGAGTTCAAACGACAAGAGTTCACGCCGGAGGAGGATCTCATCGGAAGCTTCTGGAGTGCCTGAATCATTTCAAATTTGAAATTGATCGGGCCTTTGGGTATGTGAAGGAAGGGTGGCAGATTTGGGCTTGGGCTTGCAGCCCACTTCGGGTCATTCAGGTTTTAAGGGCTTTGCGCCTAAACCGGGTAAGGCCGCAAGCCCAAGAAACTCCTTCTCAAGCCCAGATCAAAGCCGGGTTTGGGCCATGGTTACGGTCTCCCAAACCGTGCCTTGTTGGCGCCGGTGTCCACACCGAGGTGTGTTTGGTTCCGGTGTCGACTGGGTTCCGTCCAAAGGCCCAGTCGGCGGGCAAGAGTCTTCTCCGTGGAGGCCAGAGGATGCCGGTGACCAGGTTCGGCAAGCTGGGTCTTCTCCGATGAGGTCAGAGGAGGCCGGTGACCAGTTTTCTCCGATGGCTCTTCATCCCAGTCGGCGGCGCAAGAGTCTTCTCCGGTGAGGCCAGAGGATGCCGGTGACCAGGTTCGGCAAGCTGGGCTTCTCCGATGAGGTCAGAGGAGGCCGGTGACCAGTTTTTCTCCGATGGCTCTTCATCCCAGTCGGCGGGGCAAGAGTCCTCCGGTGAGGTCAGAGGAGGCCGGTGACCAGTTTTTTCTCCCCTGCCGCTTGACCAGAACATGCCGATTGGGTCAGAGGAGGCCGATGACCAGCTTTTCTCCTTGCCGGTGACCAGTTTCTCTCCCTGCCAGTCTTCTCCGGTGAGGTTAGTGGATGCCGGTGACCAGTTCTCGCCGCTTGACCAGAACACGCCGCTTGACCAGTCTTCTTTCTTCTCCGCGGTGGGTTTTACTGCTGCTAGGGTCACGGAGTCAGTCACTCTCGAGGCCCTGTCTGTATCCCCTCATTTCTCCAGAGGTGACAGAACCGACAGGGAAGAAGGGTCGTTTCAGGTTCGAGGGGTCTGTTTCTCTAGCTGGCGATGGTCTTTCTGTGAGGCCGTGCAACCCTTCGGCGTAGTGATCGCCCAGAAGTCGTCTAAGCCCTTGTACTTCTACAATCGTAAACACAAGATTCAGAGGGCTTCAAAGATGATTTGGGTCAGCTTGCGGGGGAGCTGATCAGAGTCGCGCCTGCCGCTGCCCGTTGGTAGGTAGTCGGTCTTCAGTCTCGGGTGGGGTATCTGGGTTGTTGGCAGCGTTTGAGCCCGTTTGGCTTGGCGGGTCCAAGATGGAGGGTTCTTTCCGGCTTTCGCAGATGGTTCTTCGACTGTCAAGCCCTGCTCAATCTCCTCCGGCGAGGGGTCTCCTTAAGCGGGGCTTTCTCCGGCCGAGCTCTTGTTTCCCGAAGACCATCTCGGAGAATTGAGATTCTTCAGAGAAGAGTGATTTGATTAATGGTTACTCTGAGGCAGTGGTTAGTTCGTTGGAGATCGCTCAAAGCTCTAGGATTTCTTTTGGGACAATAAAAAAAGGTTTTTGGATCTGATGAGTGAAATTGAAGAGCATCAGCAGCGAGTGGATGGGGGTTCTGTTTTGAAGCCGAAGGGTGGAGGGAGCTGAAAAATTTGAATGCTCTCTCAATTTTTGATGTTGGAAACATTGGGTCTAGCCGGGGAAAAAATAAGATGTGTATGCGGGTTAGGGTTGCTTTGTAGTGGGTGGGTTTCTTTGCGGGTGTTTTGGGTTCTTGTTTGGGTTGTTTTTTCTTTTTCTTTTTGGTGTCCTTGTGTATACTCTCCCTGTGTACGTAGGGGCGCCTTACGCTTTTTATAATATATTTGTATCTTACTTATCAAAAAAAAAAAAAAAAAAAACCAGAAAGCAGCTTCTCCATACATCTAAATAGACCAACGAAAATAATGATCCCATCTTTCTTGTTGTCTTTTTTGATTTATTAAGTAGCCTTGAATTCTCCTTCCTAGAGGGAAAGAGAGAAAAAAGGACCCATGTCTTGGACTACAAGAAGCTACAGAAAAAGCAAAATCAAATACCGAAGAAACCTTGAAATGAGGTTCAATTTTGATGTGAGACCTAATTGACATCCCTTGATGCTATTCTAGTTACAATTAAGTCTTTATGTTTCATTGGATTGGCTAACAGCTAGTTTGATTTCAATATTAAATAATAGCAGTCGGGTATTTGAGATTTTGTTCATTTCAAGATTTCTATATATTGGCTGTAGCCATGACCTAGGATATTATCTTAGGTCAAGTTGGTGTTATTAGGTCCTTATGTGTTTAACTTAAATAGTTTGAAACTTGACTAATTTGTTTTTGTAAATTAGGAGTTCAAGTCCCAGTTGGATTACAGAAACTAGTGGTTTATGTACGTGGATGTAATGCTTTTAACTAAATAGTAACAAATTTTGAAAAAATTCCAGCAACTAGACTCTTTTGAGGATTGTGTCGCACAACCCAAGTTAAGGTGGGATGCCAAAGAAACACTCAGAATGATGCCTTGGGTTGGGGAAATCTCGCCAGGCCTGAAGACTTAACTCTGTCTTTCTTCTTCTCAATTTAATGCAATTAATTTACCTTTTAAACAAAGAACTAGACCAGGTCACAAACCTAGCAATCCCAAAATCCCTAAACTAACATGCAGCCAGAAAGACCTGCAAATATGGTTTTACTTCCAGCAACTCAAAACTAATCATGTTCATATGCATAGCCCAAACTGAACTATAGATTCTCTAATTCCCCTTTCCAATCCTTTGGAACATTAAACCAAATATTTTTCCTAAAATTTTCTACCAATTAATCATATATTTTGATCTTTTCACTGCATCTAAGATTTCTTTCTGCTGTTCTGTGTCAGTTTGGTAGCATCTATGAGAAGTGTCAGTCCTACTGGTCAGACTGCGAAGGGATCGGTTCAATTATAAGCATGATTATGTTTAAAAGTTGATAAAACCATCAAGAAGAGTTCCTTACCTAAATCACATCACTACTTCTGCAATGCCTTTTACCGACAAATATCAGACTTGTTTGGTTCCTGTTTTTGAAAACAGTTCTCCACTATCAGATTCAGAGGAAAAGGGAAAAGAAAAAGAGGAAATTGCAGAAACACATTACCGCAAATGCATTTTCAAAAACTGTTTCTACAGATTCATTCTTAAAGACAGCCTCTTTTCAAAGAACATCAAAATTATAACTTTTTGTTTTTAATTAAAGGGTAAAAGAGAACGTTTTAACACATGTTTCTAAATTTTCTTCTTGATCTGACAAAACTTTATCACTCAGTAGAATGCTTTCTCAATATTTTAATATGTATGCCAGATTGCACCCAACTGCGGTCTTAAAACACAGAAACCAGGCTGGTAATTGGTTCCAAAGGTTCAAGCATCACATTCAGGAACATTGATCATCATCCCCTAGACTAAACTACAGATGCTGAATAACGGTGGAGGAAATTCTAACAACAACTGTAAAAGCTTGAACTCTATGGGAATTGAACGAGTTTTTGGAAAGACTTATTAGCACTTAGAGTTGCAAACAAAATAAGAGTCAAGTCTATGGCAAGTAATTGAAGATACATTCATGAAATTATCCATGATGTGCAATTTAAGGGGAATGGGAGCTCCTTTACTACACTGCCTATGTACTTAAATTATCACACTTTCCTCATTTTTTTTATGAATTCTTATCAACAAATATTTTCCAGTCAAAATACAATCATCCACTAGGGTTGTAATTCCAAAGCTTCCCTACCATACGTCTATCAGCACATTACCAGAACTCCTCCTTTCTACACTTTGTGTCTAAATCCACTTGATAATGGGCATTTTTTGTACAGGTTCTTCCACTCTATCACCAATGATGATTAGAAATGAGGAATACCAGAAGTAGAAGATAAGGCCGATAACCTCCAACTGATGTAGGATGACCCTAGACTCTGAGGCAATGGCCTCTACGATTTCCACCAGATCACTTATAAACTTGAAGATACTTGCAACATAAAGAGGAAGAGAGGGGGAAGGAAGATGAATGATCCCAAAGTGGAGAGCGCCATATTGGTAATCCTTTAGTGATTCACACAAAAAATGGTAAGATATGAGGTAACCCTAGGCTTGTAAACCGAAGACGAAATGTCATTGTACAGGAAGTAGACAAAGTTGCAATTGTAATAACTATAACTATACCTCCTACCCACAATAAGAAGCCCCCCTGCTACATGAAAAATTTCAAGGAAAAGTAATCAATACTTTAACATTTCAAACTGCTAAAAACAAAAAAAAAAGAACTTTTCAAAATTGCCCCTTTGAACATTAATGAGTATTAAGGGTAAATGGTATTGTTGGAAAGTAAAAAAAATAATGGCCTGACTTAGGGACAACACTTATTTTGGTCCCTTCAATTTAAAAGAAGTTTTGATTTGGTCCTTAACATTTAAAAAGTCGCAATCAAGTTCCTGAATTATTAAATTGTAACAATTAATTCCTATTGTCAACGCCAATATATGAAGTGTCACTTAAAAATAGACAGTTTACCTTATCTATAAAGTTAGAAAAGCCTGACAGAGAATTAGGATCCTCATAAGACATGAATTTGAAGGAGCCAACGTCACTGCCCCTATCCCCATCTTCAGCCATCAATGAACTCAGCATCAAACTTTCATGGTTGAGAGGGGGCAGCGGAAAAGTTCCAGTGGTTGGTGATGGCAGTGCCTAGAAGAATATATCATTCAAGAACTATAAATCAAAATTAAACGGGGTGATATAAATATGAAAGCAACAAATTGATTTCAACAAAAAACCAGGTTTACAAGAAAAAAAAATTAAATTTGGAGAGGGGAAAAACATCACTCATCCATATTTGTAACTATAAACATGCAGATTGTTCATTTAGATTCTACTTAGGGATATTTGTTTTCATCATTTTATCACCCATCATGCCTACTTGATCAATGCTCAAAAGTTTCAGTATGCAATCAAAAAATGTGGCCTCTTATTTTGAGAAGAGTAACCTCATGAAGGCAACTGATAAAATGTTGACTGACTTTTGGAGACTAGAAAACGCCTAACAAAATGTTCACGACCAAAGAAGTGTCTTACAACAATCTGGACAAGCAACATGAAACATAATCTGTAAAACTACTTGCAAGAATGATGCTTCACACCACGTGCAAAGTTCAACTGGTTCGCAGAAAGTGAAACCAAGGGAAGTGTTTAATAATTCACTCTCACATTGAACCTCTGACTTTTCAATTTACGTAAGACTACATAAGAAAACATTTAAGGAAAGAAGCACCATCTGCAGAACTCTAAAAAAAACTAATACTGATTCCTGAGTTCTTTCTCTTCTTTTTTTTTTTTTCACCTTTTATGTGCCTAGTAATAAAGTCAATCAAAAGAAACAAAATGGTGCAATCCTTTTACACTGGAAGAATTCAAGAGAGGACAGGCTCTTCTTTTTTTGGATAATATAGTTCAATCTCCCCTTTAATTTTATCAAAAATACACATGGCTCCCTCTTATTTTAAGAATTACTCAGACCTCCTCATGTTTTACACTTGGCATATACTTAAATCTAGTTCGACACTGATTGCCAAAACAATTAATGGCACTACTAAAATAATGTCAAATGCATAAAATAATCCTAGTTTTACCATTGTAAAATTTCCATAAACTGTTTCTCTGCTCCAAAGCTCTCAAACCCATATCTTTTACCACTCACTTGAATGTTATCTTTCTTTTTTTTTTTTTGCCATCAAAACGAAGCATAAGCCTAATTTTTTGTTAACAAAGATCAGGGTCCGATGCGTTCATTTACATTTTCTATAGACAGAATCCTCTCACATATATTAAAGTGTAACTTTAAAAATATGAGAGAGATGCATAGATTTTCATCTAAATCAAAAGGATGTGGGATAGTTTACCCCTCCTTTTTTTTTTCCTCACAAACTAGTAAATTGAGTTTAATGGTTCATTAACCTTTTTATAATGCAATACCAAAAACATACATATACACATATGAAAGAAAAGAAAAGGTAAATTTTGAAAAGATTGAGACACAAATGAATTCGATACTTTCACCCTTCAAAAGAGAGAAAAAGAAAATTCACAATCAAAGAACAAAAACAAACACAAAATCAACACATGCATACGAACAGAGACAAAAATATGCACATACACATACGTATACGCTACAAAAGATTAAAGGAAAAACGAAAAAACAAAAAAAAAAATATCACAAGGAACCGTCAAAAAACCATAATAGATAAAAACCTGGGTGTTTGGGAGCATGATGGGGGAGTCAAGCAAGGCGGCAGGGCTAATCCCGGGAGGGATGGTGAGCCTCGGGGAGCGAGCCCGAGCCGCCAGCGAAGCCAAGGGGATCGCCGTCCGAAACAACGCCGATTTAATACCCTGCGCATTGAAGCCGCACTTGGCCGCCCTTCTCTCTGCAATGCTCTTGCTGGGCTCCAAAGAAGAAGAAGAAGATGAACACGAAGAAGGAGCCAAGGCCTTGCGATCGTCGTCCTCCATAGCCGAGCAAGGCTAGGGCTACAGGAGTCTGACGGTGGTAGTGACGGATCGAGGAATGAAATAGTGAGTTTGAATGAGTGAGTGAGTGAGAATTTGAGAGGGCTTCGGAGTCGTTCTAACAGAAAGACAGAGAATGTATATAGGTGTATCTGGTGCGGTTCTAAGGGTGCAATTGTTTAGGTTGTGTGAGAAAAAATTCCAACTCCCAAATATATTTTGAGCATCTCATCAAATACTTGCCTAAATTTCTAAAAACTATTCAAATTATACGATTTACATTACATGCCCAAATAATTAGCACCATACTAGAAGAAAAACAAATTAAAAAACAAACTAAAAATTATTATTATTATATTTTTTAAAAAAATTATTATTATTTTTTTGTTTTTTAATTTTTTAATTTTTTAATTTTTTAATTTTTTATATAGAAAAAATGTCCTCCCTAATTTATCACCACTTTTTTTAAAAAAAAAAAAAGAATTTTTTTTAATTTTTTATTTTTTATTTTTAAATTTATAAAGATATTTTTGTCTTATATAAAAAAAAATTTTATAGACATTTTTATCTTTTTGTTGACCTTAGTGATAGTAACATTTTTTTGTAGTTTAAGGAAACGTTGACACAATTAGTAGTTTGTTTGGAGGCACATTGGCAATAAAATAATAATTTGAGAAAAATATGTGTATTTTTTCCTACTATTTTTAAAAAATGTATAATTAGTTACTTCAAATCTCAAGAAGTGTTTGATGTCTTTTTAAGTTCAATCAAATAGAATCAGAATTATTTTTTCAAAAAAAAAAAACTACTTTTTCTATCACATTACGTATTTTTAATATTAGATAATATATGCTTAGCAAGTTTTGACCTTTTGGTACGAATATTTAATATTGATATTCTTTATTTTCATTCTAATACAGCATGACTTTTGAAGATAATATCAGGAATTGTGTCCAAGGAACTGCACGTAAACCGGAAGATTTTATCTAATTAATTTTTTTCACTTTTTTAAATTTAATTTAATTTAATTTAATTTAATTTATTTTCAGTTCAGCGTGGGATTTGCTTTGTTAATGGCTACCCGCAAAATCTTGACGCAGAGGTTAGATTTGTATCCAAACTATTTGCGGGGAGAGTAGCGCGTGGTAACGTCTCTCCGATATAAATGGCACGTGATAAAATATGGCCCACAATTAGTACTTGCATAACTAAAAGTTAAAATCACTTGCGGTTACAATGGGACGTGAAAACTTATCCCCGAAACAAATGGCACGTGACTGAGCTTTTTACCCACATGCTATATTGGCATACCAAGAACTGCTTACAGGAAATTCAAGGTGTGTTTGTCAAAGGTATAAAAAAATGTTTTTATAAAGTATAAAGAATATGGTAAATTTTTTGTATGAAAAAATTTTGATTTTTTAGTAAATTTTTTATTTAAATAGTAATAAAAAGTATGTGATGTAATATAAAAAATAAAAAATAATTGATGGAATATAAAAGTGGAGTTGATTTTGAAAAAAAAAAAGAAAAAAAGAAAAAGAAAAAGAAGAAGGGGAGTTGGCCTTTTAACAAACACAGTCTCAATGTATGGGAGCTTAGTTCGGATCCCTTTTAGTTAAGTCTTAACTCATTTGATGATGCTCATGATTGAATAAGATTGCTTCTTGTTTAAGTTTAAGAACATTTTTGCAAGTCCCCACTTGTTTAATTTAATGTAGATTGATTTAGGAGTATTATAAATTAAAGACTTATTACCATTCTTACAATAGGTTATTATTTCCCCTCTAACCTAGGATCTGGACCCCCTCAAATTCTAAGAGAATTTGAGTTTCTCAAATTTAAAAATCTGAACCGTCCCTTTCATCTAAGACACCAAACACATGCCACATTTTTAACATTTGAATTTCAAATTTTAACCCAATCCACCAAAACCTTAAAAAATATATTCAAACAAGGTTGATGTGAGAATGCAGTGTGGAGCATGCCCATGGCTTCATTGGCAGCTATTCCTTCCCACCAGTGCCACAGCTTTTCACTATCGGAGAAGACGATATTTGGTTTAGGTAGAATCGTCATTGACTTTGGCAGTTGCGCAGCCGCCGATTTTCACGATTCCACCTGGTTGAGCTCCATCTGCATGCTCGACTCACTAGGGTTGTTGTCACCAAGCTATGTAAGTCTCAGTATGTGTTTGTCGTTTATTTTCTTGATTTGAACTTTCTAGTAATGTGATAACAAATTATGAGTTGTTTACGAACTTGGGTGTATTCAATCCAGTAAATTTGTTTCTTATGTTTTAAATAGAGTTATAATTTTTTGGGCTTTTTTTTTTTGTTCATACGTGTGATGCACCCTATTGAAATATATGCAAAATGCTTTATTTTTTTGATGTTGAGAATTTTAATACTTTCTCTTATTTCAGTTTTTTTAGGTATTGGGTTTTTTATTTTTTTTTTATTTTATTTTTTTATAAATAGGTTTTGGGGTATTGATGATTGGGTCTTTTTTGTTGTTTTCTGGATTTCGAATGTCATTGTACATCCACTTTTGAAGTTTGAACCAATAAATTATTGAGAATTTGATTTGCTTCAGTCAATTTTTAAACATCTGAGTTTTTCTTTCTAATGAAAATATCATGAAATTAACATTTAAATCACAATGTTACATCGTTTGCTGCTTTCCTTGACATAAAATGTCTTTATATGTGTTTAATTCCTTGAATAAAAGTTTCATTGAGTTTTATTTCTAATCTGCAATCATTTTGAGGTGGTTGATCTAATTTGGTGAAAAACTTTATTCCTTTTATGTTTTATCTGTCAGTTTTCTCATCTCATCTCATCTCAATCTTGTGGTTTTTGTACCAGGTTCTTGCAGGTGAAAGAAAATAGAACAAGATTGAAATTGGTGGAATGTTTCGTCCTCTGTATTCTCATTGATATTTTAGACAAATTACAAGTATGTGTGATAACTACAAGTGTATCGTGATAAGTGTTGAATGTTACACATTCAAGCCTCTTAATTCACATATGTTAATCTCTTAGTTTCATTATAGTATGATGTTTTATGTTGTTTTTTGTGTTTTTCCTTATTTTGTAGGTTTTGAAAGAAAAAAAATCAATTCCATCAATTCGAGCTTAAAACACATGAACTGTGCAAAGCTGTTGAGCATTTGACCTTTGTGCACTATTTTAGCCATAACTTTTAGCTCAAAACTCGGATTAAGGCAATATTAAGTGCGTTAAAAAGAGAACTCAGAAGGAACAAATCATTAAGCCAAAGTTTTTGCATCCAAGGTGCGCTCGAGCGCCCAAAATGGCGATCGAGCGCCAGCTATGCTCGATCCCTATTTTCTGGCGCTCGATCCCTACTTTCTGGTGCTCAAGCGCCATTGTGCGCTAGAAAACTCTAAAGTCGAGAGAACTGATATGGAAAGATGGTAATCCGACCCCAACTCAATCTTGGACTTTCTATGGTGCACGAAATTGATTATGGTTGTTCATAAACTCTATAAATACTCCCTTATGTTCTCAAAAACAAAGAGACAAGCTTGAGGAGAAGAATCCAATGCTTCAAAGAAGGGTTTTTCTTAGTTTTTCTTTCTTTTTAGTTTTTTCTTTATTATTTTCTTATGGGGATGATTTTCATCCAAATTATGTGTAACTAATACTTTAGTTAGGGCTCGATTGAAGCCCTAATCATGTCTCTTTAAGGTTTCAATTTGTCTTACTACAATTCATGTTTTGATGCTTAATTGATTTATCTCTGGTTTTTGTTCGTTCTTCATATGGGTTATGTATGGGTTTGATCATCTTATGCATATAACATGTGTAGAGTGTTATCTAGGTCAATTTGGATGACCGAGTCCTGGGCTTAGTAGAGTGACAAAAGAACCAATTGCGGGTTCTTGGGGTAATCAACATGAAAGACCGGAATATACACCATGTTCTAGGTCTTAGTGTGTTTGTCGATCTCTATAGATTTATGCTTTCTTAAGGAACAACTTAGTATACACTCATGCTAAATCCCTTAAGAAAGAAAAGAGTTAGAGTATACACCCATGCCTAATCTCATTGTTTAGGGAGATCAATAGTTTTTGGAGTATACATCCATGCTCTTAGGCTAGCAAACATTGAGTATCTAGACATGATGTAGCATTGTGCATATTGTTTACCTTATTTGAGTATGATTAGTGGTGGATATCGAAACCCTAGCCCTTTATTCTTATTATTTTAATTCAATATTTTATCTCGTTTCATTCACAATATCTTTTTAGGAATTTCTTTTTAAACATAGTTTACCAATCCTTGTGGGAATGATCTCGTATTTGCTGTCTATACTATCGTTTTGATCTTGTGCACTTGCGAGTAAAACATGCATTTATTCGCCTATTTATTTAGGTGGATATTTGTACAACATGTCGAAATAATACATATCTTACAAACAAAACATAATAAATGATAAAGATAAGAAAACATAATCTAATGAGATCGTTGCAAATATCCACCCAAATAATTAGATAAATAAATGTATGTTTCATTCGCAAGTGCACAAGATCAAAATAATAGTATAGAAAGCAAGTACGAAATCATTCTCACAATAATTGGTAAATTGTGTTTAAAAAGAATTTCCTCAAATAAATATATTGAATGAAACGAAATAAGATTGCAATGGAACGAAACAAATAATAGAATTGAAATAATAAGTAAATAGGGTAGGGTTCCGATATCTATCATTAATCATACTCTTTTCGGGAAACAACATGCACAATCCTACACATCGTATTGCGATGCTCACTGTTTGTCAGCCTAAGGGCATGACATCTACTTCAAAAGCCATTGATTTTCCTAAGCAACGAGTTATGTATGGTATCTACTCTAATTTTTTTCTTTGTCGAACGATTCAGTTAAGGATGTCACTGGCCCCCACTAAGTTATTCTTCAAGAAAACATAAATTTATAAAAATCAATAAACACACTAAAACCTAGAACATGATATCTATTCTGATCTTTCATATTGATAATTCAAAAAACTCGCAATTGGTTCTCTTGTCACTCTAATATGCCCAAGACTTGGTCATCCAAATTGACATATATAACAATTCTCATATAACTCATGTATATGATGATCAAGCATAAATACAACCCATATGAAGAACGAACAACAACTCTTGAATTAATCAATTAAGAATCATAAATAGTTGTAGCAAAGCAAATCAAAACCTTAAAGAAACATGATTAGAGCTTCAATCGAGCCATAACAAAAGTAATTAACTACAACTAATTCGGACTAAAAGTATACATACATAAAATAAAGAAAAGAATAAAGAAAAGTCAAAACCCTTCTTGATGTAGCTCCGATTCCTTTCCAAAGCTTGTGTCCTTGATTTAGATGACTTAAGGGTGTATTTATAGAGTTTTAGAGCAACCCTAGTCGATTTCATACAGTCTACAACTCCAAATCCACATTGGAGTTGGATTAAAATCGTTTCAAAATTAGGTATGCCGACTTCACTATGTTCCAGCGCATGAGGGCGCTCGGGCCCTCTAGATGGGAGCTCGAGAGCAAGGATGCTCAAGCCACTTGGGATTGGCGCTCAAGCGCCTTACTTCTGCCTATGCTGCGCCCGAGCTATAAAAACTTGAGCTCGAGCCACTTTTGTCTTCAGCTTTTCATTAGAAAATGTTCTAAGCTTGGAATTTTGATGGATTTTATTACTTTTCTTCCAAAACCTAAAAAAGATAAGAAAATACAAAAATAACCCAAAAAATCATATTATAATGAAACTAAAAGATTAACAAATGTGAATTAAGGGGCTGGAATATGTAACATTTAGCACTTATCAATTGCATGACTCATCTAGCAAACGTAAACTTCATCTCTTTGTATCTTTATTTACAGCAGCTATCTTGGCTTTGATAACTCTTGAGAAGTGATGAGGTTGAGATGAACTTGCAAACTTTGGTGTGGACTTTATAGATGTGCAGTGCTGGAACTCTTCAAGAGATAAAGCTAGGATTGATGTGGCATAAACTGATACAGCTTATTCATTATCCTTAAGAGTAGGAAGCTACTTCTTTGTGGCAGGAGCGCTTGTAGGTCCTATAAGACCAAGAAGGATGAACATTTTTGGAATACTTCTTGTAATTTGAGACACTCGTAACTTTTTGATTTACTATTGTTTTACCGATACAATTGTAACAAAGCTTGTAATCTATATACACTCTAATATATCACCTAATTTGGTAAAGCTTATTTGCCATATTGCTCATTTGGTAAAGTTTATTTGTCATCACAACGTAGAGTGTTTGTCTTCTTTCCTATTGTCCATAATGCAGGAAAGTGTAACTAACAATAAAGGTGAAAATAATTCACAACATAGAGTGCTTGTATTCTTGCTTTTGCATTTATTTTACCATATTCTCTACAAAAGCATATGCATCTTCATTGTCAGCTGCTTCGGTGGCTAATCCCACTAGCATTTGACACAATCTTCTATATCGTTGTGTAACATTTAAATTAACATCATCTTCCACATTCCTCATCATAGTATTTAAGATGTATTCACTCTTTGCTTTTCTTGTCCACATCTTCAAAATGTATGTACCATAAATTTTCTTTATATCAAGCCAGTCAAAAATTTTCAAAAAAAGAACAAAATCCCAAATGTTTCAAACTTCCTGCAACTACATAAAATCATTTTATTAACATGGTCACAAACGACTTTATACTCTCTACTTTCATTAAAAAGCCTAACAATATATTCATGCACTAATTGGCTATCATTGCGATGTTTTATTAGCAATGCTGATGCATAGTCATACTCATCATGAAAGTTTTTAAATATCACAGGAGTATATGTTTGTGTTGCTTGCTTCAACAAATAGGAATTCTTCAATCCAAATGTATGCAATTTTTCTCGAGCGTTAAATTCAGCCTCCAATTCTTTATATCGCTTTTTCTCTACCACCCGCTCACAATGTAGAATAATTTCCACTATACTCAAATCTAAAATTAAGTAAGCTTTCAAGTCATCATTTAAGCTTTTATTGAGTTGAGTACTTCGCACTCCTAAAGTAAAGGCATTCTTTGTGTGGCACCTGACCCATTTTGTCTTTAATTTGTATATACTGTCCAACCAACTAATTGACCCAACGTTATACTTCTGAATCATTTTGTTCCAAGCATTTTCAAATTCAGCATTGTCATCGTACTCAAACATGCAAGATTTAAAGTCTCGTAGAAAATGAGAATCATCTTTCATGAAATTTCTCAAATGCTTGATGTCATTTTGCATGATGTGCCAAGTACATAATCCATGCCAGATTTTTGGCATCACCTCACTTAATGCCTTTTACCATTGTAGCATCTTGATCTATAAAGATCGATCGAGGCTTTTTACCCACATGTGCATCTAAGAAACTTCCAAAAAGCCATTTAGATGATAGATGATTAGCGTTTCATCATATAGAAGTGCAACCTCAAAAATCACAACCCCTCTATGGTGATTAAAACTAGTAAAGATAGCTAAGGGTCTTAATTCTTTATTAGTGTTACATGTAGTATCAAAGGTCATCATGTCACCAAAATAGACATAGTTAGCTATCATTCTTGCATCAACTCAAAAAATGTTAGTAATTTTTTCTTCAGCATCTGATTGGATTGCATAATGAAACGATGGATATTTATTAATTTGTTCCTGAAAGTACTTTTATAAGCAACCCGCTTCACCATATATCAAGTTCCTTTGCCATCTTGTTCGAAGATAATTTTTTTATCAAACTCAGTATATCCAAGATTTTCCCTGTCACCAGCATCTCTACTCATGAGTGCATGGGTTTCCTTATGAGAGATTCCAAAAGCACATGCCAAATCAATTTCAAATGTTTGAACTTCTGACATTTTACGATGCGACCTCATCATATAAATGGTTTCTTCAAGATGCCGAATATGATTATGTTCAGCTACAAAATCATAAACTTTGTACTTTTTAGTCTCTTATACTAATGAAACATGCAATTGTACAGAACAAGCAAATTTCCTTGTTGTTACTTTTTCATATTTTTTACTTTTATTTAGAAAATCTTTCCTCACACCAAATTCATTTGTTTTCCATAATTTCCCCAATGCTTCCATGCATCTCTAGAATATTAAATTTCATACCAACTTGAGGTATCCAATCTGTCTTGGTATTCACAGCTTGAGAAGAATCGCATGTGATGAAATCCATCATTTTTTTTTGGTGTTTTTGTGTAAAAGTATATTTTTGTCATTCACAAAAATAAAAATAAAAATGTCAACATAACATTACAATGATACAAAATTCCATATATATATATATATATATATATATATATATATATATATATATATATATATATATATATATATATATATATATATATATATAACCCACTAATAACAGTGCAAACTATAGAAAAAAGTGATGAGTGAAGCCCTTATTTTCTATTTATGTTCGAAGCCATGAGGAATTGACATCAATAACCATTTAAACTTAAAACATCATAATATCATAGCTAATACAATTTATGGAACCAAAAAACAATTTCATGTACTATATTTATCTACAAGTCAATTGAAACAGCAATAAATCAACTAACCAATTACAAACAGTAATTGCCCAACGTCAAAATGTCATATGTCAAGAATCAAATTCCTACATAAAGTCACAAATTTTGCAGAACTAATTTATAGACAAAATTAGAAGTATGTATGTAACTACAAGTGCGTCAAAATAATACAGAAGTTAAGAACAAAATTTAATAAATGATAAAGATATGAAAACATAATCTAATTTGAAGTATTTTCTTTTGTGCAATTGCAATGGAGGTCCCCCCCCCCACCCAACCCAAAGATTTGTGACTATTCATGTGAGGTTTTATTTTTCGGAATTACAAAGATTTTATTTTTCAGTGCAGTTGTAACGCTCCCAACCGCTAAGGTTAGGTTTGTCAAACTAAACACAGAGTCACAAAGATTTATAAGGTCTACCAAAGCGATTAACTAAATGTGATAATGTAATATCCCGATAAAATCATTTAACTTGTAAATGATTAACAGTTGCCTCCCAGCCTTAACCCATCGACCAGGTTAAAACTCAATGATCATACACTCTCATAAGGAATAAGAGTCTATAGCGGAAGACTTTTCACTTAAAAATCAGAGATAGCAACTAATACCCACAATAAAAGAATACCAGAATAGCACAAGAAAACATAACCATATTATCATAAATAACATAAGTTCTAATGTCTCTAAAATAAGACCAGTCATCAAAATAATATAAAGATTACAACTTAAGTTCTAAACATAATAACAACACAAAATCAATTGTCCTCCAACTCGAGGTACATCTCGTAAATCATGTTGATCATATCATGTTATTGATCACCTCCTCCGAACCAAATCTTAGCTAGCCATACTGACTCCAAGTGGTCAAATATCACCCTAAAGGATATCCTCCATACAAATCAAGTGCATCCCATACACCGCCATCCTCCGAATGATCTAATAAGTTGCATAAGATTATAGGTGTAAGAGATATAAGAGTAAGTTCATGACTTAATGAGTAATAATTCACATATTATATACATTATAATTTGTGAACTCAGTTTATAAAGCACAAGCATTGTTATTCTCAATTTGTAGCATAAACATGTCATGATGCAATATATTTATAATACATGATATAAGTAGAAACATGTAATATATTAACAATATGGTCTACCTGAGACATTACCTTATCTCAGCAGAATTAGTGTGTCCAAAAGGACTTTTGGTACAATTTCGGTGCCTTAGATATTGCACAAATATATCGTCTTATACTAGCAGTCCGACCAAGTCTGATCTGGGGTGGCTCACACTAACTAGCAAAGCTGTAACTGGTGACCCACTTAAAGAATGGTGCGCTATCACAAACTTAACCATTAGATCCAAGGCCCATTTCATAAAATAAAACTCTTTTACCATAGAATCAACCTGTAATAATGATAAGTCCATGGCCATTATTCCATTACAAGACGGTGCAACCATGTCATACGATGCATATTAATCTTTGTGTCTTTTATATGCACGCTCTTCATAACTTATCATTTCATTATCTTTGTTAGTTACAACCACTTTCACAAATGGAGTTCATAGTTGA
>FXXK01000455.1:415019-417519 GCA_900184695.1 Betula pendula
GTAAAACATCCCATTTATCATCTCTATATTATTGGATATATGTTTTAGTGGATGAAACCAGATGGATGGCATTTAAAATGTTTTGAGATTTGGATTGCAATTCTTGACATAGATAATCAGTGATTTACATAATGTCTTTCATGATATGCAAAATGAAGATAAATTCAAATGAAGTCATTACCTGATAAACTGAGTCTGCTTCTCGTTGGGAAGAAGTAGTCCACACATTAATGATTTAAAGAATAATTTCACATGTTGGACTAAAAATTTTGATCAAGCTAGAAACTGATCTCAAGTGAGAACTCCAACGAGTATCTGTAGCCCATTGCAAAGTATTAATTTGATTAAGTCTCCTTAACAATCAATCTCATCAATTTCAATCATGTAAGTAATTTCAGCAGTTTGGGCAACTCGCAATTCTTCAAAATGATTGCATGAGGCACAAATAATATTGACAACATAATTCAATTTATCAAAAAATTGATTAACGGAAATAACTTCTTTTGATGCCGCCACTAATGCCAATTGCAAACGATGTGTGAAATAATGAATGTAGTAAGCATATAGACAATCATTTGAAACTAAAGTTTGCAACCCATTCCACCCATGTCACATGTTACTTACGATGTTGCACCCTTGTCCTCGAATGTTTTGAATGACTAGCTTATGTCGAGATAATACAGAATATATACAATTTTTTAAGGTTAATGCCACAGTATCAGGGACATGAACAAGCACAAAAAAACTTTCTCATACAAAGACATCTTTATCAACAAATCTTAAAATTATAGCCATTTGCTCCTTTATTGACTTATTACAAACTTCATCAACAATTATGCAAAACTTTGCATCACCAATTTCTTTGCGAATTGTCTCCTTCACTTTTGTTGAAAAAACATGTAAAATTTCTTTTTGTATCATTGGTGTTGTGTAAGAGACATTTTTTAGAGCTCTAGCTATGACTTCAGCAATAGGTTCATTATATGAAACCATCAAATCCAATATTTCAAGAAATTTTTCACAATTGGTTGAACCAACACTTTCATCCCGACCTCTAAAAGTAACACCTTGAAATGCAAGAACTCAAACAACATCAATTGAGGCTTTCAACTGTAGTAGATTTTGAAATTTGTTCAAAAGTGAATTTGTCAAACACCTTTTGTATGTGTTGAGATTGGTTCATCAAGTCTTCACATGACCTTTCAGCAATTTTGTGAAATGAATTAGGATCTTTCCATATATGATTGAGGAAAGTACAATATTTTGCATCTCTAACTTTCTTCCAATTCCTGAATATATAATGAATACACGTTGCGTAGGATGTCCAAATGGCTTATTAAAGAGAAAGCATGACAGACAAAAGGCTGCATCTTTATCAGGCAAATATTCGAGCCATGAAGGAAATAGTTGGAACCACAAAGGTTGAAAGTGTAAAATAAATTGACATAATATTTAATAACTTCTAAGATCTTAACTATCATGATTTTTACAATAAATTGATAAAAAGAAATATACCAGAATCTATAGCAATAAAACCCTCTTGAAACTTGATCTGATAGCATAGACACTAGAAAACAGTTTCTCTCACTTAACCCACTTAAGACACACAAAGCTGATGTATATTGTGTATATTTATAGCATAGAGAGAGGACCGGTTTCTTTATTCACCATTAATTCTACTTCCCATCAAAGTAAGAATTAAGTAAGAAACCACTTCTCTTAATTAATTAATTAATCTCTTATTTAATCAATAGTTTATCAAAGATGATTAAATAACCTTGTAACATTAGAAGTCTAATAAGTTATCATATGTGCCATGTCATATGGGACAATAAATTCTTACATTCTCCCATTTGGCCCATTTGACTAATACTATGTTAGACTCAATAAGGTTAACATTAGGCGCGCAAAAAATTTAATCCATCCTTACTTTAATTTGGTCATTATAAATACCATAATCAAATAACCTACTAGTGTGAGTCATGGCGGTTGTACATCAAAAGGCGACATAGTCCCTTCCATGTACCACAACACTAGCAACTTGTTCAATCATGGTTCATAAATGAGAAGTGTCTAAAATGGTCCAACAAAAAATTTTCTTTTGTCAAAGACTATTCCTGTTGTCATTTATCCAGTCTTATATGTACATATAAAATGGAAAACAGGAAAAAATAAAAAACATATTTAATGAGATCTCAAAAGTTTCTAATAATATAAACAAATATTATGCAATCCATAAACATTATGAGCATAACGGGTTACAATCAAGACCCATTCTGCTAACGTGCTCTTTAAATATCTTTGGTGGTAACCCTTTAGTTAATGGATCTGCAATCATGAGCTCTGTGTTAATATGTTCTATAAATACTCGTTGTTTCTGAACTTCCTCCTTAACGGCCAAATATTTAAGGTCTATATGCTTAGACCTTTAGAATATCTATCATTTTTGGAGAAAAACACAACTGTAGAATTATCACAATAAATTCTCAGTGGCTTGGCA
>FXXK01000455.1:420019-437519 GCA_900184695.1 Betula pendula
AAGAATTTTCATTAATCAAGCTACATTTAGTTCCAACATTATGATGCAGGGTTAGAAGGCTTTCAGCAAAATGGCTATTTAGATTTAATTTATACAAACCATCACATAGATTCTCAGAACGAACAAAAGATGTATTTTTAAATAAACTGAATCTTTTATTGCAAAATGTAAAGTAATAGCCATCAAGATCAAGTTTAGACAAAGAAACCAAATTTCGAGAAATAGAAGGAACATAAAGTGTCTGAAACAAATCTAGGTAACAACTAGCATCTAGAAACAAACAAAAGGTTCCGATGGCAACAACTTAAACTTTAACCCCATTTCCCATGATTATGAAATTTTCATTTGGGTTTAAAGTCTGGATTATAAGAAAGCCCTGTATCAAATTAGAAACATGAACAGTAGAACCTGAATCAATCCACCAAGTATTGGAAGAAACTACAGTAAGATTTGATTCAAAACATACGCAAGCTAAATGCTTACCTTTTTTTTTTCGAACCATGCCTTAAATTCGTGGCAATCTTTCTGAACATGCCCAAACTTTCTACATAAATGGCACTTGATACTGTTTAATCCCTTCTCATGAACCTCAATTGCTTGAGGAGGTCTATTAACTTTAGGTGGTGATAGTCGCGCGAGCGCTACCGATTTTACATTTATAATTAACCGCTCGCGTTAGATCACACCTTTGCAGGATAGTTCTAAAAAGAGGGTATCGATCCGCAGGGACTGTGATGGTTGTTCGTCAAGCCTTCGAGGTGTTTTCCGGCTCAATTCGTGAAACAAAAGGGTTTTGTTTTTAAATCTAAAAGACATAAACTTAAATGACTTTAAAGATAAATGACATAATTTTAAATGACATAAAGTGTAAATGACTTAACTGTAAAGACATGAATGTAAATGACATGTAAAGTAAAGATAAAGGTAGAATGCAGATTGTATCTAACATGGGATCTTTAACAAAGGCATAATACGAGCGTGTAAAGCTTGTCAATCCTTACAACGATCTCATCAAGAATTTACTATCAAAAAGAAAATGATAAAGCATCATAGGTTTGCACAAGCCACTCATCTAAATGACATAAATTTAAATGACATAAATCTAAACCTACATGTGAGATAACTCGTGTTCCCTAGCATGCGATATAAGTCCTCTTAATAGCCTACCCAATTATCATGAAATAAGCATAAAGCATCATAGGTTCCCACCCCTCTTTCCCTCTATTCTAAGTTAAGCTAACATGGAATTGAGTTGTGGTCCCTAGCATGCCTTATCATACTCACATAACATCAAGTCAAAAAGCATCATTGCATAGCATGGTAATCATTCAAGACTCAAACAATTCTTCATAGACAAAGAACAATTTTCTATCTCAAATGGTATTTCATTAAGAACAAATCCTTAAGCAAATGCAATCATTATACCATTTATACAAAATCCATACCTAAATACAATCTACCTCAAACCATAACCCCATGGAAAAATTACTTCAAACCCTAAATAGGAATTATCCCCTCAAGGATTTGGGTTTCTTCATTGAAATTGAAGAAATCCATTTCCTAAGGAGTATTGGAGTTATGGGTTGAGTTCTACACTATGTACAAAGCAAAATAAATGAAAACTAAACTAAAAACTACAACAAAAACTAAGCAAAACCGAGCTGTACAGAACACTTAGAAGCCCACTGCTTCTCCTTTTTTTCTTCTCGGACAGCAAATACATATATAGAGGCAGAGGAGTTTGATCTTTCTTTAAGGAAAGATCAATGCTTAAAAATCTAATCCAGCTGTTTTAGAGTCCTCTAGGATGTGATTTCGGCGCCCACCATAGCTGGCAAGCCGCAATTGTTGATAACTTTTCTGGGTTTTAAGACATTTTCTGATATTTGCGTTTCCAGAAAGTTCTGGAACTTCACCGGCATTTTTGACCACCAAGACGTCTGAATCTGATCTTTTACATAAAATAGCTTTTGTGTGTCTGGAAGTCTTCTTTCCAACGCCCCTGACCTTGACTCAATCCGATATTTGTACTGGGAGATATGGTCAAAACAGTACGCGGAGGTCAGTGACGGAACTGATCTGGAACCGTGGACGCTCGATCACCACTTTTTGACGCTCGAGCGTCGGGCTGCTGACGACGCTCGATCCTCGTTTTTGACGCTCGAGCGTCCATTTTCTGCTTCAGATTTTGCTTGATGAATTGTTCCTCTTTGAGTCCTCTTTCTAATGCCCTTGACTTTGCCTCAATCGGAGTTTTGAGCTAGGAGTTATGACCAAAAGAGTGCGCAAAGGTCATTGGTCATCAGCTTTGCAAAAGTTGATGTATTTTCAGCCCGAATTTGATAGAATTGTTAGTGTTCTTTATTAAGCCCTACAAAATAGAATAAATACTAAAACAAAACAAAATATTAAATTACAATACAAACTAAGGCTTAACATATGCTAGTTAAGGGGCTTGAATGTGAAACATTCAGCAGTTATCAGGTGGCTCTATCTTTCTGCCCCTTTTAGGTTTCTTCCACTTCTTATTGGCTCCATGGCTTACAAGATGAACCGAATGATGTCCTTGTTGCTTAAGCCTTGCCTCTTCTTGAACAATCATACTGGCCAATTCATTTACATTCCACTTATCTTTAATAGTGTTGTAATGAATTTGAAATGACCCATACTAAGGAGGCAAGGAATTTAAGATAAATTGCATGAGAAAGAACTCATCCATATTCATCCCAAGAGCTTTTAACTTAGAAACTCGATTTGTCATTTCGAGGATATGCTCATGCATCCCACGTGTACCATCAAATTTCATGGTAGTAAGTTCAGCCATCAAAGTCCCAGCAAGAGACTTGTCAGCTAAAAGGAAATGTTCTTCCATAGTTGTAAAGAATTATTTAGCACTATCACATTTAGGAAGCATTGACTTAATGTTATTTGTTATGCTCATTCGCATAAACATAATATTTAATCTGTTCGATCTTTCCCAAGACATTTATAAAGCCTCTTCTTCCGCACTGCTTGAATTAGTAATAGCAGGCGGTTTCTCAGTTCGGAATGCCAAATCAAGATCCAGACCACCAAGGTGAAACTGAACTTGTTCGGACCAGTTTGAGAAATTTGTTCCATTAAAAATCGAAATAGATGAAGCAAGTGAATGTAGCAAAATAGGAATTGACACTGCAATCAAATAAAAGCTCACTATATTAATGCTTTGAGTTATCAAACATAAAATAATATTTAATAAATAGTTAGCAGTACTACCGCAATTCACCTTGGGTGAAAATTATGATATACTAAAAAATATGATCATTATGATGATTTTCATTCACTTATTAAGAATAATTAATAATGCATCTGTAATTCGATAGGTTCATTACCTTTGGGTATCCGGTTCCAACTCTCAATTAAGGATACACATTAATGACCCTATCTTAGTTTTTCAATTACTTGAAAGGTGGTGTACCTTTGGGCCAATCCAAAATATTCATGTGATTAAAAAACCGTCAAAATTTGCAATGTCATTATCTTAATTCATGAGATATGGATATTAAGCTTCAAATATACGACTTGAAATCTATGAATCTTTTTAGTTGGGTCACTTTGGTGATCACCAAACTATTTCAGAATATAGATCTCAATTCGAAACAATGACAATGCAATGTAAAGAGTCATAATATGCCTGACATAAATATTCATGTATATAATCAACAATAAAATTACACATGAAATAAATTAACAATCAATGTTTTAAAGACAAAACATTTATTGTGAAAACATTGATCTAAATTATTTAAAGGAACAGTAAATTTTGTGAATGGCAAATATGTTTCCGTTAAACTTTTGCATCTGACAATATTTCTTAACTTGCATTAAATGATCTTTGTATATGTTAGAATATACGAAAAATATAATATATTTTTCTTATATTCTAACAGTATATGTGTGCATTAACAATAAAGAATTTTGCAACATAGAAAAGAATTTTACAGAAAGTTGTGTATTGTCACTAAAAGACAAAAAAAAAATAGACCTAAAATACACATGTCATGTTGCATTGATGCAAAACAAGTCAAATGTAAGCATATGGCGTAAACAACAAAAATTATGGCTATTAAGAGAACTTAATGAACCTCATGAAAATAATAGTCATAATGTGTAAACCATAAACATTGATAAAGCCTTTGTAAATACACACACGATGAACACCGAACAGGCCACACAAAAAATGTTGGCGTGCTAGTGAACAATTGAGAGAGCGTAATTAGTATCTAACATATATATAATAATCACTTAACAAAAAATATGAAAGTAACAACTCAGGCTTTGATACCACATGTAAAATAAATTGACATAATATTTAATAACTTCCAAGATCTTAACTATCATGATTTTTACAATAAATTGATAAAAAGAAACATACCATAATTCATAGCAATAAAACATTCTTGAAACTTGATTTGAAAGCATAGACACTAGAAAACAGTTTCTCTCACTTGACCCACTTAAGACACACAAAGCTGATGGATATCGTGCATATTTATAAGGTAGAGAGAGGACCGGTTTCTTCATTCACCATTAATTCTACTTCCCATCAAAATAAGAATTAAATAAGAAACCACTTCTCTTAATTAATGAATCTCTTAATTAACCAACAGTTTATTAAAGAGGATTAAATAACCTTGTAATATTAGGAGTCTAATAAATTATCATATGTGTCATGTCATGTGAGACAATAAATTCTTACAGAAAGCTACAAAGATGATTCTCTGATCCAAATGTTGGATACTTTGAGTTTGGCATAACACGTCGGTACAAACTAGCTTTAATGTAAACTCGTCGAATTTCATCCCGTTGGTTAACATCATAATCTCATAGCTGACGACGCTATCCAGGATCAAACTTCAATGAATTAATATCAAATTCATTGACATCGGCTCTCTGAGGCTTGTTAGGAGAATTTTAAAAATTGGGAAATCAGAAGTTGGCGATGATGCATCACCAACATTGGCTTTTGAACTTTGTGCATTTTTTCTTTTAGAAAGTTCAAGTATATTATTTGACTTCCCTATCATCTACAAATAAATTTACATAATCACATTAGAGTCTTCAGAAAAGAAAGAAAAAATATGCATTATAAAGTAAAATATTTTTTTTGATATAGTACATAAAAAATGAAAGAGAAATTTGAGATTGTAAAGTAATTGTGAAAGTCTTCTTCAAATATGTTTTTAGATTTGCAGAAATGTATATATAAACAAAAAAAAAAATGTTGCAGAAAAACATATGGCAACACATATTCCTAGGCTTCTTCTTTATTCATAATTCATAATTCATAATTTTTAATTTTTAATTTCTAACCCTTACCCCCAGATCCTCCACTATAGATGAGTAACATTAAAAAAAAAAAAAACACTGATGACTAAATTATTCCATTGACACTCAATAAGTCAACACTTCCAAAAATCTAAAAAATTCAACTTAAATGAAAAGTAAAAATTGATAAACAATACTAAAAGTTAAAGGCATATTTATAATAATAAAAATTAATAAGGCTTAAGAGTCTATGGGTCACTAGTCTGGGACAAAGACAACACCACAAGTTGACAAAGTTACAAACAAAAAAGAAAGAAAGTTGGACCACCATGCCACACCACGAGATGCTGATTGCTAAGCATAAAGAACAAAAAAAAAACTAAATGTTTTCAGTTTGAAAATAAGACAATCGGACCAATTACCAAGACCCAAGTAACAACAAAAGTCACTTTGCAGCAAAAAGTTTTAAAAAACTTAAACAACAAGAGAATCGTCTGCAGTTTCTTCCCTCTTCAATTTTTTTTTTTTTATTGAACAAGTTGAGAAGTTAATGGTGGACGATTTAAGTTTTTATATATATATATATATATATTTTATACAATTAGGGCTTTTAGGTTTTAATGGGTAAAGGCCAAAATATTTATTAGGTAGGGCCAAAAAATTTTTGGATAGGGACCAATGGGTTGAAAAAAAAAATTGGCTTCTAAAATTTATTTTTTGGTTTATTATCCCCCCCCCTCCACCTCCACCTCCACCTCCACCTCCGTCCTTGATGATTAATATGTATATGACCGATTATACATGCACCTATTGATAAGCGTTGAATGTTACACAATCAAGCCCTTTAACTTGTATATGTTAAATATTAGCTTGTGTTGTAATATAATGTTTTGTTGTGTTTTAGTGTTTATCTTATTTTGTAGGACCTAATGGAAATTCAAGCAAAATCATCAACATTAGGCCTAAAGTTTATCAAGAGAAGTTGAAGGGCTGAAGAAGGCCTGGGGATCGATCCCCACTTTCTGGGGATCGAGCGCCATCGGAGCTTTGATACGCACGCAAGCGTACTCGATTTTAAAATTTATAATTAACCACTCATGATATATCGTACCTTTGCAGGATAGTTCTAAAAGAGGGTATTGTCCGCAAGGATTGTGTTCGGTTGTGTAATAATGAAATTTCTAAAGTCGCACCTAACCTAACTCATAAGTAAGAAATGTTTTTGTGATTTTTAAACTAAAAACTAAATAACACAAACTTTAAACTAAGTTACGCAAATTTGATTTAAAAGTAGTAGGGGAAGTATAGGGAATTGATTTCACTCAACCCTCATATCACAAGCGAATCGTAACTAGTATGGATCTTTAGTAAAAGTATGATATGAGCGTGTAAAGGTTGTCAATCCTTACAATGAACTCAACATGAAAATACTACCAAAAGAAAATAATAAAGTATCATAGTTTCACACTAGTCACCCACTTAACATCCTACATGTAATATAACTCATGTTCCCTAGCATGCCATAGAAGTTCTCTCAATAGCCTACACAATTTCATAGAATAAGCATAAAAATATCATAGGTTTCCACTCCTCTTTCCACCTATTCTAAGTTAATCTAAGTGTGGATTGAATCGTGATCCCAAGCATACCCTATCAAACTCGCATAAAATCATGTCACAAGCATCCTTGTATAGCCTATGCTTTCTCAATTAAAGACATTGAAATCATTCAAGACTTAAATAAATTCCTCATAGACAAGAAACAATTTTCATTTCAAAAGGTATAACATTAAGAACAATCCTTATGCATATACAATCACCATACCATTTGCACAAAATCCAAATTAAATACAATCAACCCATAGCACTTTGGATTGAGCTACATCAAACCCTACAAGGGGTTTAGTTCCTCATGAAAGATTTAGATTTCTTCATTAGATTGAAGAAAACCATTTTCTAAAGGAAGTGAGTGCTATGGACTAGTTCTACCTACTGTCTAAAGTAAGAAATTAAATCAAACTAAGTTAAAAACTACAAGAAAACACTAAGAACCGAGTTCTCTGCCTCTCCCGTCGTTTTTGGATATAGAGAGGAAGAGAGTTTAGATCTTTTGAAAAGAAGTTAAAATTACAAAGATCTTGATCCAAGTGGTGTGGGACGGTTCTGAAGATGAATTTCGGCGCCTACAACTGACTGGCAAGCCGAAATTTTGGACCAAAAATATCTTCCACCGTTGTTAGCTATCACAAAAGATCTTTTAGGTCTGGAAGGTTTGACGGCGCTCGATCCTTAGATTTGGGCGCTCGAGCGCTGGTACTTGGCTGGTGCTCGATCCCTAGATTTGGGCGCTCGATCCCCACCACTTCAACAGCACTTCAACTTCTCTTAACTTATCTTCAAGCTTAATGTCCATGATATGCTTTGAATTTTCATTAAGGCCTGAAAATAAGACAAACACTAAAACACACTAAAATATTCGATAACAATACAAACTAAGGTATAATATATGCGAGTTAAGGGACTTGAATGTGTAACATTCAGCACTTATCAAGCTTCCAGAACGCAAAATATCTTTGACAGCAAATGATAGAAAGTTAATATCTTTAATCAAAGATTGCGGCTTGGTAGGCTATGGTGGGTGCTGAAATCTCTCCTCAGAGGTGTTATAGCCACCTGAATTCAAGATTTTTATCCCCTTCTTATCTTGTACAAAGATCTCAAGTCTCTCTCTCTCTATAAAATGAAAACTGATTCGAGAGAGGCAGAGAGTTCTGATTTTTCATTTCCTTTGTAATTTTTAGCTTAGTTTCATTTATTTTCCTCCTTAGACAGTGGGTAGAACTTGACCTATAGCACCAAATCTCCTTAGGAAATGGTTTTCTCCAATCCCATGGAGATTTTCAAATCCTTCATGAGGAACTAAACCCTTTGTAGGGTTTGATGTAACTCTATCCAAAGTGTTATGGGTTGATTGTATTTAGTTAGGATTTTATGCATTTGGTATAATGATTGTATAAGCTTAAGGATTGATCTCATGATACACCATTTGAGATGAAAACCTTTTTCTTGTCTATGAGAAACTCTTTGTAGTCTTGAATGAATTCTATGTTTTCATTGTCTTTGATTGAGGAAACATAGGCTTTGCAATGGTGCTTTTGATATGATTTTATGTGAGTTCGATAGGATATGCTAGGGACCACGATTCAATCCACACTTAGATAACTTAGAAAAGGTGGAAAGTGTAGTGGAAATCTATGATATGTTATGCTTTCTTCATTGAATTGTGTAGGATATTAGGAGATTTTATATTGCATGCTAGGGAACACGAGTTGTATCACATGTAGGGTGTTAGGTGAGTAACTAGCGCAAAACTATGATGTTTTATTATTCTCTCTTAATAGAAGTTTCATGTGGAGTATGTTGTAAGATTGACAACGTTTACACACTCATATTATGCTTTTGTTAAAAATCTCATGTTAGACACAATTTGCTTTCTACCTTTATCTTTATTTTACATGTCATTTATGTTTATGTTATTTATATTTATGTCATTTATATTTACATTTAAAAATCCAAAACATATGTTCTTTCATGAGTTAAATTAGAGAAAATCTTAAAAACTTGATAAACAACCATAACAATCCTTGAGGTTCGACACCCTCTATATAGTCCTATTCTGCTAAGATTTGTTTTATTGCGAGTGGTTAATTTATAATTAAGAATCAACCTTACATCACCTATGGTCTTATATGATTATGAAAAATTTAAATTGCAAAAATATATCACACGTGGTAATGAGAGTATGAAAAAATCAATCAATTTCTATCTTTTAAAATATATGCTTAAACTTTTCCTTATTAATCTTAAGAGTAAATATAGAAACACACTATGAGACAATATATGCATAGTTATGGAATGATTGTGTGTGATAAGCAGAAAATAATAAAAAATTGTCTAAAGAAAATCCAATCCATGCAATTTGCATGATTTTCCTTCTAAAAATCAAATTCAAATTAGTGCATACTATATATGATGAGAATTAAATATCAATGCTATCCAACTTTATGAGATTGAATAAGGATGTAAAGTTAGTTAGGTTCATAATTTAAGAATTATATGTATACCCAATCATTCCTGAAAGATGATACAATTAAATTTTAAATTTAAGAAAAATTACACTTTATCCCCTCAATATTTGAGGAAATTTTTAATTTAGTCCCCAATGTTACAAAATTCACAATGCACCCCTTCAATGTTTGTAAAAAAAATCAATTTGGACCTTCTGCTACCTAAAGCTGTCTCAATTGACAGATTTACTGTTCACTCGTTTTTTTTTTTTAAAAAAAAAAAAATGAGTGAACAGTAAAAATCGAGTGAACTGTGAACAGTATAAAAATAAAAATAAAAAATAAAATAAAGGTGAACAGTAAATCCGTCAATTGAGATGGCTTTAGGTAATAAAAGGGTTGAATTGAATTTTTTAGCAAAAATTGGGGGGTACATTGCAAATTTTTAAACATTATGGGCTAAATTGAAAATCCACTCAAACATTTAGGGGGTAAAGTGTAATTTTCCTTTAAATTTATAAAAGAATGAAAAATCTTAGGGAAAATTACAATTTACCCCCCTAACGTTTGAAGTGATTTTCAATTTAGCTCCCAACGTTTAAAAAATTTAATTCAGCCATTCCGTCACCTAAAACCGTCTAAATTGTCGTATTTACTGTTCATTCGAATTTTTAATTATTTTTTTTTTACTGTTCACGGTTTACCCATTTAAAAAAAAAAATTTTAAAAAAATAATAAACAGTGAGGGTGGCCGGCCACCCCCATTTTGGCCAAGGGGGTGGCTCAAGCCACCCCCTATGGCTGGCCAGGGGGTGGCCGAACCACCCCCAAACCCAAATATCCTCTCTCTCTCTCTCTCTCTCTCACTCCCTCTTCCCTCTCCCTCTCTGTAAAGGAGTTCCAAGTTGCAATACTTTGCTGCAGAACTCTTTAATTCAATTTTCTGGAGGATTTGGATATAGGGTTTTTGGTTGAGCTTTGTTAAAGGTCCATGTGAGAATGCTCGCTATGGACTACCAAGGTCTTTCAGCCGCATTCAGTATTGGCCGTTCGATCATGAGCCTTCGACGTGATCAGGTGGTGCAATTAATGGAAGCGACGCACGAGGCAGCGAGCTTGGAGATGGTATGAGGGATTCCAGAGGCAGGTCACGGACCGCTTCGCTGGTTTGTCGTCGGCCGGTGCCGAGAGACTTGCTCTCCCTGGGCTAGGTGCGGAAGCTGCTAGACGCGTTTCTCTGTTTCCAGGAGGAATTTAGGGTTTATTTCGTTCAACTCTCTGTAAAAGGAGTTCCAAGTTGCAATACTTTGCTGCAGAACTCTTTAATTCAATTTTCTGGAGGATTTGGAATTAGGGTTTTTGGTTGACTTTGTTAAAGGTCCATGGTGGGAATGCTCGCTATGGACTACCAAGGTTCTTCAGCCGCATTCAGTATTGGCCGTTCGATCATGAGCCTTCGACGTGATCAGGTGGTGCAATTAATGGAAGCGACGCACGAGGCAGCGAGCTTGGAGATGGAGCTTGAGGGATGTCCAGAGGCAGGTCACGGCCGCTTCGCTGGTTTGTCGTCGGCCGGTGCCGAGGACTTGCTCTCCCTGGGCTAGGTGCGGAAGCTGCTAGACGCGTTTCTCTGTTTCCAGGAGGAATTTAGGGTTATTCTGTTCAATCACAGAGCTTTGGTCTACGGGCGCCGACGGATCGGTTGGTGTCGGAGTACTTGGAGCGGAGCTGCGTGTGAGGCGTCTCGCGGTGCAACGCCATGCGCGACGGGATCGAGCAGATCTGGCAATGGCAGAAGCTGATGGAGATCGTTCTCTGCGCTCTGGACGGCCACAAAACCTCGAAGGGGTCAGTTCCGGCGCACCAAGAAGGCGCTCATCGACCTGGCCATCACCATGCTCGACGAGAAGGACTCCAGCGCCGCCGCGATCGCCCACCGGAACTGCTCCTTTGGACGGAGCAACTACAACGGCTCCTCCACGTCGAAAGATCACCAGCACCACCATAACCACCAGGAGCGTTCGCTAGGGCACTTTCACTCGCTCTCATGGAGCGTGTCACGATCGTGGTCGGCGGCGCGTCAACCCACTATTTATTTTATTATTTTAATTTTATTTTTTTTAAATGGGTAAACCGTAAACAGTAAAAAAATATAATAATAATTCGAATGAACAGTAAATCCGGCAATTTAGACAGTTTTAGGTGATGGAAGGGCTGAATTGATTTTTTAGCAAACGTTGGGGGATACATTGCAAAATTTTTAACATTGGAAGCTAAATTGAAAATCGCCTCAAATGTTGGGGGGGAAATTGTTAATTTTCCAAAATCTTAATATTACAAGGAATAACATACCGTACTTTATATTCATATACTTATTATTGTAAATTGTAAATATATTAATTATATTTATACACTTATACTTTCTTAGTATATTAAGATATTGCTCATAATTATAAGTATAACATATACATGTTAATTATTCTTATATGTTATTCATGAAATCATTATATTTTATCGTTATATTAAATATTATATGTAAGTATGAAAATTAGCTATAAACCGATATTTATATAATAAATATACTATATTTTTTTGATAAATGATATAATATATATATAATACATATATCATATATATATACATATATATATATATGTATATATATATATGATATATAGTATATTTTTAATATTATATGTATTATATATTATATAATAATATTATTATATATATCTTATATTATATGTATATATATATATGTATATAATAAGTCTTGTAAAAGAAGTTTAGAAAAAAGAAATAAAAATAAGAATTAATGTGTTTGATCGGTTTACAACTCATACGTATGTCAATGTCAATATGTATATTTTCCTGATACGTATATTCCATTTATGTCAATGTGTATCCATTTTTTATTTTTTTCTCATTATATATGTATGTCAATGTTTCTTAAACAAAAAAAAAAAACGCATGTCTTTGTGTATCCATTTATAGCTCATAAGAATTAATGTCATAAATAATCCTACTTCTAATTTCCAATAAAAGATCATATGTATATCTTTTTATCAGCCGTATAATCAGGGCCACTTGATCTGAACTGTTCTTTATGCTCCCTCTGCATTTATTTCTCCCAACTACACTCACCACATGTCATTCATTCAGCATAATTCGCATATCCCCATACCTACCCGCTTTCCCATTTTTTCAGCTTTTCTTTCCAACCATTAGATTCTCCTAATCAATCCAAGCAGTTGCTTTCTTATCTTGCGCATTTAATTCCTCCCAATTACCTCGGACACAAGTCACTCATGCAAATAATTTTGAATTGCACGAATCAACCTCAGCTATTCGATCACTCAAATATCTCTATTGTTTAATCTTATTAGCTATCACCCAAATTAATGCAAAATTTTGGAGTCTAGGGTTTAGAGTCTCATGCAGTCGCTCATTTCTCTTTGTTCTCTCTTCAATCTGAAAGAGCTACAAGAAAGAAAAAGAAGAAAAAACTCAAGATTCAAGTTCATTTTTCGTTTTCTCTATAGTAAATCTCTCTTTGTCTTCAACTAAATTGCCCATGTCCATTTGTTTCGTTTTCTACCACAAGTCTACCTCTCCATATTCATTATTCTCTAATCTTCTCCTCCTACCTTTACTCCACCATTAATCTTTATCAATGTTTTATAGACAATACCCATTTTTACCGTTCTATTAGTGAATAACGTCGATAACCGCAATACCCTTTTACCCTTTAGTTCTTCTATTTCTATATTTATGCTTCAAATTCGTAACAATCAACCACCGCATGAAATCTAGCCGGTGGTAGCCCAATGCCGCTTGCCATTGCATCTAGTGTGGCGGTGCATGAGGAGGGTTTGTGTTTTGTTTTGTTTTGGGGGGTTTGCTTCAAGGAATCAGGATGAAGCATGATTTTTTTTTTCTTCTCCCCAATCGAGTTTGAGCAGCCAGGATGAAGCATGATTTTTTTTTTCTTCTCCCCAATCAAGTTTGAGCTGCTCAAACTTGATTGGAAGCTTGGCTTGTTGACCTAGCTGAGTTTGAGCCAAGCTTGGCTTGAACTTGGCTAGGTTCTAAACAAGTCGAATTCGAACATACATCCAAAACTCAACTAGAGCTCGAGTCAAGTTTGATCTCTCGAGTGATGTATTCGAGTCAAGTCCGGCAACCCCAAACGTGGCTCGAATATAGCCCTAATAGTGGTCATTATAAAACCTAGCATAAAATTGAAAGAAAAAAAAAAAAAATACCTTGCGTTAAATGAATATACAATGTGAGGACAATACAATAATATTTTTGTTTTGATACTTGAATTGACCAATAATAGATGAAGTAACATTCATCCAGGAAACCAATAATCACAGGATACACCATTTATAACAAAATTTGTACATAGTTAAATTGATATTCTGGAAAAAACACAAGGGTCAAAAGCTATTTCACATGTCCTCAGTCTTCAGCAAAATTATGAGATGTAAGTATCAACAGGCAAGTTGAATTTTCAATGAAAAGGTTTTTAATGTTTACTAAAGAAATTGAAACTATTTTGGAGACAAGAAATCTTTGCATTAAAAATCTCTTAAAAGAAATATATTCCTTCGGCGGGAGTTGAGTAAAAGCTTTACTAAAAGTACTTTCAAAATCTTGCAAATCTTCTGTAGATTGCATTATCTACCAATCCTCTTAGGGGGTCAAAAAAGTGTCTATTCCCATGGTCCTCAACAACCTATAATAAAATATTATTGAAATTTTTCAAGAGAAAAACACTTCATTACCAAATTTGATACACAAACCAATACATTCACAACTTGATGAGGTATATTAAAAGTAAAGCCTCAAAGCCCTTTTCAACATTTAAAAGACACTCAAAAATACCTATCGGAATATATAAAAGGGCTTTGAAGTACTTATGAGTGTATATGTTTCAAAGCCCTATGAGAATTCGAAGCCACATTACAGTTCAAGATCTCACATTCTATTTGCTTCTCTATACCCTATAAACGTAACCAAAAAAAAGAAAAGAAAAAGAGAAAAGGAGAAATAACCCAAACATACATTGTTATACCCTGTGATATAATTAAAGGACCTTATGAATTTAACTATATTAATAACTAAGGGAAAGTGATGACCAAGGGTAAAAAAAGTAATTAAAAGTAAGAAAAATATGGAAACACACAGAAAAACTTGAGGAAAGTCTTTTTTGAGGCTTTCCGTTCGAACGGGGTGTTTTCCGTTTGAACGTGTGTGTTACAGAACCATCTGTTTGATTGCCCTTTCCAAATGACGTTCGACCTAGTCATTTAAATTAGAAACTGAGCCACAGAATCATCTGTTCCAATTCCTATTCCATTCGCCTTTCGATTGGCGTGCCACATTAGAAAAATGGAGCAAATTTGTGAGAGGGCGTTTGACCGAGTCTCTTCACACGTTCAATTGGCCATGTTTGTTTTTTACTATATTATGTAGAGTTCCAAAATTGAGCTCATTTTGCTCAGTTTTTGCATGTGGAACGATCAAAAGCTCTCTCCTCTCTCATGGGTTTTTATCCAAACTCATAGATTGTGATCTTTTGAGCCTTCCAATGTGTAATCCAATACCGGCAAAGTGTTCATCAGTGTTAGATCATCGTTTTTTCCGTTTATTTGAGGTAATTTCTCAAACCCATGTCATTGTTCTCATGATTGAGCTAAGCACTTCATGCATGTTACTTAATCTTGATTATTTGTCTAGAAAATTGTCATATTGTGAAGTTTAAGCATTGGATCGAAGTTTTGTAAGCTAGGTATTCGTATCCTTGTGGTAAATGTTTAAGTTTAACTATGTTTAGTATAGTTTTGCATGTATCTATAGTGAACTGCTATGGGAGTAGCTTTTGTAGCTTATGGGTTCGTGATACAAGTTCTATTAAGCTATGGATAATTTGGGTCAAGAGCTTATAAGTTGTTAAGCACTTATATGCTCTTAGATATTATGTTGTAGAGTGTGAATTATGTCTAAGATCGCATGCAATGTGATATTGCAACTTATTGTGGCTAGGTGATTGAGTGGGTGTATTGTCGAAGCATCAAAGGATTAAGGTGAGTATTTTACTCACTGAGGATAAAATACGTTTTATATTTTCAAAGGGAATTATAAATGAATTTAGACATTTTGTAAATGCTAAACAAGTTGAGAAAGAAAAGATATTTAATGTTTTCGAAACATGTTTAAGTCTATGATAAGATCGAGCCAATCATAATTTATTTGAGAATGATTTATTGTTACCTTGATACTTTTAATGTTTTATGAAATATTTGATGAGATATGATTGATATAGTTGTTGTAATTTGAAAGTGTTGAGATATGAAAGAAATACTATAATTAATAATTACTTTGATGTTTTGAGATGTTGGTTTATGATGATTGAAAAATGATATGGTTTCAAGTCTTAAGACACGATTGTTGAGAAATGATGTTGTGTTGAGATTTGAAAGTGCATAGACATGAGTATGTGCATTGACATGTGAGCATGATCATGGGTTAAGAATAAAGATAATGAAGAGGGTTGGGCCTATAAAAATAAAAGTTAAAGAAAATGACTGGGCCCATTATGATATAATGAAAAGAGGTGTCAGAGAGTTGTCCCTAAGGCACAAGGCTAGGGAGTTGTCCCTAAGGCCAATGTGTGCAGTTTGCTAGGAAGGTGTCCCTAAGGCGGCTGTACATATAAGTGAAGATGAAAGTGAAAGATTAAAGCATGCATTGCATTATTATTGATGATTTATGTGTATTGGTTTATGAGGAATTTCATGCTATATATATAGGTAAACATAAGAGTCTCAATAGGTAAACATATTCGCCCCGATCCCGATTTTTTTCAAATAGCTATAATTCATTTACACATATCATGTTTGCGCATGCATAATAGCTTATGCTCGGGGGAAACCACATCACATAACATATTTTATTCTAATAAAAAAATATCTGTGTTATGGTCTAAGTCTAAGTCTTGAAAAAAAATAGATGAGATTTGGCCCCATCATATCTATATCTAAAAAATCTTGTTTTTTTGAACATGAAGAAATAAAGAAGCCATCGCAATTGCCGGAAATACTAGGCCCACTAAAGGCACCAAAATCGAGGGTAAGTTATTGAGAGTTGTCATAAAATGGATACCTGGATTTAATATTTGTACCTGTTATTGTTATATTGTTAGAAAGGTATCGTATAATCATTATAATTCATATATAATTATACTAAGTATAGCTAAACTAAGTGAGTATATGTGAGTACATAATTGAGTATATGTAAGTACATAATATTAATATATATAAATAAAAATAGAAAATAGAATTATAATATATCTAAATTATAAATAAAAATTTATATATATAAATATAAAATTATAAATTTATAAATATAATAAAACAAGGAATGTTGAACTAACTAAATAGAATTTTTCACCTTTCTACATTAATACATTATATATATGTATATGTATGAGAATCTCCTTTTTTTATTATCTTGTTTTTGTCTAAAAATTTAATAAACTTGAATAAAATTAAAGAAAGAGTTTCTTACAAATTCCCGAAAAATTTGTTATAATTCGATCCGAGAATAGGTATTCTTAGTAAAACTAGGGATTCTCAAAAAATATAGAATCTTGCATCTTTCTATACTTTTAAATTTTCTATATGTGAATTATATACACATAAGAAGGGAACGTGAAATTCTCGTTTTATTCGCCTTGCCTAATTTTCATTTCGCGGAAGAAAGAATTCTCTCTTTTTTTGTTTGATAGAGGTTTCCTGATTACTAATCAGGAATATCGGTAAAAAAAAATTATTCGCATAATTCTTTTTACAATTAAATCTTATGTTACCAAATGTTATCAAAGTAAAAAAAAATCCGAAGAATTGATTTTTACTTTGATTTCTATAAACTAAATAACTACTTGTTCTACACACAAAAAAAATAATAATAATTTCTATTTTTTTTTATTAAGCATCTACTTGATTGTTGATTGAATTTTGATTCAGAGGAAAGAAAGCATGGAGCTGAAATAATTCATTCAGAACGCCTTTTAAAAGATTACGCGGTACGATTGGATCGAATAGGCCCTTATGGAATAAA
>FXXK01000455.1:450019-452019 GCA_900184695.1 Betula pendula
TCTTTTGCAGAGCAATTTGTCATATATAGTTGCAAACGGATGCAGATAGGTGCAATGATCACTTGTTTGGGTAGGGGTCCGGCAGTTGAGTTCTATTTGTTTAGGTTGTCGGCATACCTGTATGACCCGAATTAGATTCTCTTTGAATTGGATAATTTGGATGTGAGTGGGTTCTTTATATTTGAAAAATAAATTTGTTATTTCACTTTTTTTAAAAAAAAATTTGTCCCTCCATAAAAAACCGGCTCCTCTGTGGTAGAATCCGAATTCTATTTGATCAGGGTAGAGTTCAAGTGTCTCTTTATATGAAGTTTTCTACTACACATATATAATGAATGGTCACGAAATCTGAATCCACCTAATATCCATAAGAGAAATTAAGAATTGCCTAATTAAATCCTATAAGTGGGGTTCTTAATTTGAAGAGAACAAGAAAAGATTAGACAATTCAGAAACTTTTCTCCACATTGATAATTTGATAGCCTCATTGCTAATTAGCAATAGAATCGTTTAGTTTGAAACAAATTTTGGTCATGAAGCACCTTAAAATTTTATCAACCAAAAGAAAGGCTTTAGTTTAAGAGAGTAAGAGGTTATTAATTCTCGGGGTAAAAAAGAGAGAGTGTTTAGTTTGGAAACTAAGACTAAGATTAAGTTTCTAAGGGTGTTTGGCTTCCTAGGAAGCTGTATTAGATAAGTTTTTAGGAGTTTTCGTACTTTCGATGGTTTTATCCATTATATTTGTGCGCAGCCCTTCAAAAGCTGCATTCGCAAGTCACTTCCACCTTCCTTGAATTCTTTCGTGTTGTGAGATGCTAGTTATGCTGTTTAGATTGAATTTTTTCAGTTGAGCTTTTTATTTTCTGTTTCTATACCTCTCTGAAATCTTTTTTGCTTAGTGGCAAAAACACCCTGTTAGTTATTGCTTTTAGTTTTTCTTATAAGGTTTTATTTTACGGTTTGTAATTTCTCGTTTTAATATATGTGATGAAGTTTCTCAAGAAAAAAAATGCCATATGTTTACGGAAAAGCATAGTTGAAAGCTAAACTAAAAAATTCTTCATTTTAGTTCTCTATATTTCTTTTTTATTAAAAGAGAGTGAGCGAAATTTTTCTCTTTATAAGATCAAACCCCAAAACATGAAAAATAACAATTAAGAAACTAAAGAATTTGATTAAGATCAAAAAACCCACATCACCACAATAAACCAGTGTTATTTAACTGAATTAGGTAAGATTGTTAAAAAAAAAAAAAAAAAAAATGAAGAACTTGATTGATCAAATTAAGAATTATATGAATCCCAATTTACTGCAAGTCTCCCCCTCCCTAGAGAGAGAGAGAGAGAAAGAGAGAGACTCAATTTAGCCCAATTTCAAGTAATTTGACCATCGATCTTTTCATTAGGTGGAAATGTATAATCACCACTCGGAAGCAAAAGCAATCCATTGGAGAGATTGCACGGATAATAGGTGAGTCTCACCGGCCTGTACGTTAAAAGAAAGTTTGACATTGAATAAACATGGTACGAAGAAATATGTGTGGTTTCTTTACACTTTCCTTGTCATTATTGGAGTTTTGTTTCCATCTTCTAAGTGTCTGGGACAGGGATCCTGCAAGTCTTCCACAGTCGCTTTCTATCACAGCTCGATCGTGCAAACTATGGGTTGCCTCTCTACTTTCCTGCATTTATTTCTAGCTCTATTCCTAAATTTTAGTGATAAACTTTTTTATAGACTTTCAAACTAGATGTAAATCTGGTACGGAATTAACAAATTATGGTTAAATAGTCTAACTCGTTCAATTAAATAAATCATATTAATTAGAATTGATCTATAAATCTTATACTGAACAAATTCGTTATGAATTCATTACAAAATTAATAAATTGAAATTGAAGAGTCCAACTAGTTTATTAAATGGGATAAATTATAATTGACTTAAATAATAGTCTACACATATATCGATACGATTCCGAACCCGATACACAACACGATTTGCCA
>FXXK01000456.1:0-13118 GCA_900184695.1 Betula pendula
GAATCCTAAAATTATCCCGAGATGTTTTTGGTCATTGTCAAGAACTTTAAGAACGTACGAGATTGCTTGGATGCATGTTTGGCGCTCGGAAAGGCTTGAAACTGGTGCTGAAAAGCACCAAGATCGATCCAAGCAGGGAATGATCGATCCTACACCCTGCAGGATTGATCTCAACCCTGCAAGATCGATCCCAGACTCCACAGGATCGATATTAGCCCTTTGTTTTGGTTCCTGATTATCTATGATTAATCCCAGACAATCTAGATTATCCTTAATCTCTTAGGGTTAATTCAAATTGTCTTAGAAACCTATTTTAGAGTTTCTATTGTTTGTTTTAGATTTTTAAGTGTGGTTTAGGTTTGTGATTGGTATCTTGTTTGATTATTGGTTGGTTTGCAGTGCAAGAAGTTAAGATGGCTGAAGATTTATCCGAAAAGTCAATGTAAGTGAATACTTACAGAATTGGGAAGGAAAACCATTTTAGAGCATGGTATTCTTATATAAACTACAGAGAACTTTTATTCATATATTCATTATGTCGTAAGCTTATAGATTTTCATTGCATGATTATATTTTTAAACCCTAATTTTATGTTTTATTTTCCAAGCAAGTTTTAATAATAATAGATAATGAATTTATGTAATTAATTGATGAAGATATATAAAGAGATTTACTACCACCCTAGCTTGGGGAGTTGGTATGATAAGAGATTGACGGTTACCCAATGAGGGTGCTGGTATGATTACGACCACCTTGTGATGGGGTGTTGCTATGTTACGATTATCCCAAAAAGGCAATCGGTATGCATTACAGATTACTCGATGACGGATTTTTCAATATGGGTACAACTACTTTGTAATGGGATGTCGGTAAGCGTTATGATGGCTTGATGATCATGGGTCTCCGATATGAGTTACAGTTACTTTGTAATGGGGTTTCGGTACAACCGCATAGCCGATATTTGACGGGCCTCGTGGCGGGGGTGTTGGTATGTTTGGAATTGCCTAAGAGAGAAATCCAATATGTTATGTTGCTAACCTCCATTATACGAGGGTTAATGTACAAGGACGACGGCATAGCCGGTATGATACGGTACTTGGTGTACCGGCATGTTACAGTACTTTGTGTACCAGTATGTTACGGATTGTGACGACCCGATCCATAATTACACTGTAGCTATATTTTTTTTTTTTTGAAAACGTACAGGACTCATGAACTGGATCTATCGCCACAGGGTGATAGAAACACCTGTCATACATGTATCCCACAATATGTCATGAGATTACACCTATTCATCAGAGTCGCATATCACATTATATATAAACTGAGCGGAAGCATTTATATATCAAGGGAAGTAATTAATACACATAGAGCTGACACATAATTCTAATGATTAAAAGTTTACACTTGTGACATATACAAAAGGAATGGCTATGCAAACGTCTCACATGCGACACAAGCCAATATACCAAAATAATGATTGTGACACATCACAACATATACAAAGAATAGACTATCTTACGAAGTCTATACAAAAAGACACGTCCCACGACGTCAGTCGTAATAGCCAGGTAGTAGGCTACGGGATCGTCGTCTACGCTCTCAGTACCTGCACCAATATCTATGTAACCATAGAGATCATCCATGATTACATAGGGCGGAAAAGAGAATGAGTGAGTCAACAGTCTCAATGGATAAAAATCCACTGAGTTTTCGTAATGAACCGACGGGTTTAGTTTACATGAGTTTACAATTAACAGCTACTAAAGGTATGACATTTATTTTGAAACATAAAGCAGCTGATGAAGTAAACACATGTCGTCATAAAACATCCGAAATAGTATAATAGCTGGTACATACATGTACGTTCCAATCTCCCGCCTGTACTAGCACACATACGCACTCAACTATGTTATAAATATATCATATAACTCAGCTACACTCATATACAAGATTCCTTCCCCTATGGGTGAAAACACAAGCATATAAGCATATCTAAGCATAAAACATAAATCAATATGCAGCTAGCCGTAAGAATTATACATATGTGCTTTTCCATTAAACCTCATATGCATACTAATACGTCTATGATCAATAAAACATAAATCATCATATAAAACATCACATAAAACTCATCATATAAAACATCATAAAATACAATGTTATTGCATGCTCTGTGCATACGGTATAATCCCCCCCGTATCATGGGAAAGTGCATACGGTATAATCCCCCCGTATCATGGGAAAGTGCATACGGTATAATCCCCCCGTATCGGATGGGAATGTGCATACGGTATAATCCCCCCCGTATCATGGGAAACTGCATACGGTATAATCCCCCCGTATCATGGGAATGTGCATACGGTATAACCCCCCCGTATCATGGGAAACTGCATACGGTATTAATCCCCCGTATCATGGGAATGTGCATACGGTTAATCCCCCCCGTATCATGGGAAATTGCATATGGTATAATCCCCCCGTAATCATGGGGAAACTGCATACGGTATAAATCCCCCCCGTATCATTGGAATGTGCATACGGTATTAATCCCCCCCGTATCCATGGGAAATTGCATACGGTATAATCCCCCCCGTATCATGGGAAACGCATACGGTATAATCCCCCCGTATCATGGGAATGTGCATAAACTGTTTTCATGTACTCTTTTCATAGACATGCTCATAAATAACATACAACCATAATTGCCATAATTCTTTTCTCAAATCAAATATCAATAAAACATCATAATGCTCAACTTATCAATAAATCCGCCATAATCATAAATCATCAATAAAATCATTAAAACTCATCATCAATCACTCATCAAATCATCATAAATTCTCAAGAAGATAGTCAAAAGCACAAACCATATATTGTCACAAGATATCATCGGTTCGCCTTTTAAAATCTTATATTGTTTCTTCAAAATCTCATAAAAATATTTATTTTGTTTAGCAAGTACTACATCTGCTAAACATTGAAAACAAAGCATGAAAACACTTTAAGGTGTGTATCATTCTCAGTAAGTATAAATACTTACTTTTTTCCGCTTGACAAATTGAACTTCCTTCTAGACCAAGAGCTCTAGCAATGTCCGCTGCATAATTACATTGCTAAAACATCAACTATAAACCCATACTTATTCTAAGTTAAATAACCCATGACACTTGAAAATCACAAGTATCAATAACCCTTAACATTCTAAGGTTTATAGCAAAATCCCTAAATTAATATACTCAGAGACATCATCACCAACACTCTAATTCTAGTATGACATTTGACACCTAGATTATGAAAATACTCATTTTCTATGGAACCCATAGAAAACCTAGAGTTAATTAACACTCTAAATATAATTAACCCATATAAATAGCAACTATAGTATTTAAACATCAAAAGCCCCAAATTAAATTAAAACTACCAAAAATTAGGGTTTATGCCTAAACTACATCAATTGTGAAATTATAGTTTTAATCCATTAATTTAACAACCTAAGGCTTAGATTTTGTGTAGAAATTCACTACATACAAAAGCCCTAAGCCAATTTAAAAGATTTAGCCATCATACCCAAAATTTGACCTAACTTAAGGAAAAATTAGGGATTTCGAAATTACCTCAATCCAATCGGTAACTTGGATGTTCTAACGTTGATAATCGTTACCCAATGCTCAACAATGATGGAAAAGTTGATTTTGTTCCAATCCAAGCTCAAATCCTAAATTTCGGATCTCACACAAATCATAACAATTTGTATGATTCTCAAGTTCTAAAATTAATGGATATAATGAAAAGTATGAGAAAAGGCTATGGATTTTACCTCACAAAAGACCCATGGCCAAAAATCCCATGTTTGGCTTCATCTTCTTCTTCTTCCCAATTTTTTTTTTACATCTCTCACTCTCACGATTTCCCTCACTCTCAATCTCTGCATCTCACTCTTAATCTCTCGGTCTACTCTCACTCTCTCGGTCTGCTAGCTTGTGTGACGAAGGAAGGAGAAGGAAAGAGAAGAGGAGAGAAAGAAAAGAAAGAGAAGGAAGTGGGCTGGTGCGTGACAGAGAAGTCGGGAGAGAAAAGAGGAGAAGAAAGAAAAGGAAAGGGAAAAGAAAAGAAAAGGAAAAGAAGGAAAAGGGGTGGGGGTCAACGTGGGGTGTCCTTTTTCTTTTATTTTTGTCTTTTCTTGATCATCATAGCCAATTACAACTTGACATGTGGCTAATAAATATTTCATTTTTAGTTTAAACCCACATCTTTTATAATTTATAGAATTGGCCCACCTTATATTAATTCTATATTTTGTTAATTAACAATTGACCTCATATTTAATTTAACTGCTATTTACACTTACAATTAATCATTTACCACTTTGGGACTTATTATTATTATTATTTTATTATTCCGATTTCATTAAGACTATCTTAATATCTTTTTATTCCAATTCTCTTAATATAATTATTAAATAACATTGTTACTATATCATTACCACACCACTATTATTGTTCATTAATATTATTTATATTTTATTAATTCGAATTGCTTAAGAGTTATAAGCAATAAATTGCTTAATTATTTTCTGGGCGTTACACGGATCATCTGTGAGATGGGTTTCCGGTATGACGGCACGACCAGTATGTTGCAGTACTTGGTGTACTGGTATGTTATGAATTACCTATGAAACGGGGTTCTGGTATGGTAAGAAGACCTCCACTATATTAGGGTTAATATACGGGTATGATAATGTTATGACATGTGATTATGAAATATGCAAAATAATATACATTATATGTATATATGTTAGAATCCATGTTTTATGATTTATAACCTTGAAACTATTGTCGCTAAGATTATGCCTTATCAATCTCTCTTATACTAAAACCATTATTTTATTAGTNATAATGGTAGAGACAACATATTTTTTTAAAAGTAATGAGAATTGTAGAGAGCTTTGCTTTAATACTTTTTTTATTGCATTAAAAGTTAGGCTCACAGCATAACTTCGGTTCTGAGGTATCTTACTTACTAAGTTGTGGACTTACCCAGTTGTTGTTTTTCCTTTCCACCTGCTAGACATTTATTGATTTTCAGATATAGCAGGTTTTCAGCCAAATTAACAAGCTAGAGTCGTTCTTCAAGCTTGAGGATGAGCGAGGAGTCCGTAAAGTTTTTTAGACTAGCTTTTGTTATTGTTTTGTAAAGTTATTTTATTAGTGAGATTTTGTAGTAGTTATGCTCAAAGATGTATAAGGTTTATATATAGAAATCAGATCATTGTATTTATTTCAAGTTCGGCATTCATTTCACCCTGATAGATGTTTAGATCCCTTATGACTTATTTACAAAAGTAAGTAAGTCTTGGGAGGCGCTCGAAAATTTCAATAAGTCAGTATTTTTGTATTAATTTATTTAGTAAATTTTTGGGGCGTTACATCGAGCCACCCCCAAACTTTTTATTTTTTGTTTGATTTTTTATTCTTCTTCTTTTTTTGTTTTTAACACTTTACCCTATGCGGCATTGTTGCAACACACATGACTGACGTTCTATCCAAAAACACGGAAAAACTTAACAAGTGAGCTAACTTGTCACAATTTGGTAGTTGTAGAGTTCGAAAATCACTTTTTGAACATTTGAGCCTAAAACGAAAAAGTAATCATACTTCTGTGGGTAAAGTGTATTTTTTCTCGGTGAAATTTTTAGGAGTTTAGGTGGTTAACAATCACGTGCGGCGCACGTGACTGGCATTCTGTCAAAAAAGACAGAAAAACATAAAGGAGAGATTAACTTGTCACAATTTGGTAATTTGTAGGGATCAAATGTTACTTTTTGAACTTTAGAAGCTAAAATGCAAAAGTGGTCATACTTTTTTTCTTTTTCTTTTTTGGGGGCGCCGAGGGGATGGTAAAGTGGTATAATTCCCTTTATTTTAATTAGGCAATGCTCTAGCATGTCAATTTCATAACATAGAGTTTGAAAAATATTTTTCTAAGCACCTTAGCCCTAGATACACAACCTATGGGCAATTTTGTCCTAGTTTGCAATTTGTTTCTTGAGGGTTGAATACCTTTTTAGTATCTGGTTTGGAAAGACTTTATTTTTTTTCCTACCTTAGTTTCATTTTATATCGTAAGTGGTACCTAGTTTATGGGAAAAGACAGGAATGGCAACTTTGTCTATATTCCATCAAAAATTTTAATTGTCGTCCATGTGTTTGAATCAAAACCTGCCATGTGTCATCAAAGTTTTTTTTTTAAAATAAAAATTTAAAATAACGAAAAATAAAAATATTAAAAACAATTAAAAAAACTAGGAGAAAAGGTAGCTCGAGCCACCCCTTTGAGCCAATAGAGGTGGATGGCCCTCCCATTTAGCCTATAAGGGTGGCTCAAACACCCTTGGTCTGCTCGTTGCGGAACTACCTCCAGATGCACAACCCATGGGCAATTTTGAAAGAAACACATACCACATAGTTATGGTCATTACGAATTGTTATGAGTTAAAAGAAACAAATAAATTTTTCTGACATAATCTGACAGCAATTAATGAAACACATACCACACAGCTATGGTCATTATATGATACATTTGTGCACGAGTGACAGGGCCCTCTTGTCTCCCGGAGAGGCAGGCCAGCTGAGCTTGGCAGATTGGCTAATGCCTTTGTTTGTATTGGAAGAGATGATTTTAGAAAATTAATGAAACACAGACGTACCACTCGTGTGTTGCATATTTTATGTAACAGGCACAACATATTATGTCATGAAAACCTTAAGTTAAGATACCGAGGTGATTTTAGAAAATTAAATATAATCGATAATGAGTTGGTGGGGAGACATTGCATAAACATTGCTAAACATTGCTGGTATTGCATTTAGATCTAAATCGAAATCGAATCATGTTACTACTCATTGAGTTTTGAAGATGATGAGATTCCTCTTGTCTCCCGCTACCTGTAATATATATTCAGTAGATGACAATAGAAGGATGCAAATTAATTTTGTAGACTGATTTGAACATTCAACTCCTAGGCAGGCTTTTCTCTTCTGTGAGTAGAAAAAGATGGCCTCATCATCTCCCTCTCAACCAAAAATCCCATTACCATGCTCGCTCCAATAGCTTCCCATCCAGCACACACCCTCTCATTCTACAATGCAATGAGCATTTATGCAGATTGCAGGCTTCTGATGCGCCCTCTTCTTCCTCATCATCTTTAAGCGGCAAACTAATTGGCCTTCAGGATTTGCACGATTGTGTTGAAAAGTTGCTTCAATTGCCCCAAATGCAAGGCGCCTTTGTCAAAGGTGTCATGACAGCTGGGTAGAAGAGCTTTTGGATGGATCTCTCAGGCTCTTGGACGTGTGCAGTGCAGCCAAGGATGCCTTGATACATACAAAAGAATGCGCACGCGAACTTCAATCAATTATGCGCAGAAGGTCAGGAGGTGACTTCGTGGGGCTCGAAAGGGAGGTTAGGAAATTCTTGGCGTCTAGGAAGGTTGTCAAAAAGGCAATGCAGAAGGCCTTAAAGGGCATGGAAGATAAGCAGGCTGACAAAAGCAATAAGACTCTGCCGATGGTTAGCACATTGAGAGAGATAGGAGCAGTCACTCTCACTGTGTTTGAATCCTTGTTGTCCCACATTGCCGGGCCGAAGTTGCAATCAAAATTAAGCAGCTGGTCGCTGGTTTCTAAGTTGGTCCACCCCAAAATAGTAGCATGTGAAAATGAAGAAACAGAGACATCTGAATTTGAGAAGGTGGATGCTGCATTACACTCCCTTATTAGTCACAACACAAGCAAATCGGATTACATCACGCACGTTGAGAAAGTGCATAACTTGTTGGGGAAATTGGAGTCAATTGCTGAAGATCTTGAAGGCGACTTGAGTGCCTGTTTATGCCCCTAATCAAAAGCAGAGTTTCCCTTCTCAACATCTTGAACCACTAGCCAGAAGAAAGTTCACATTAGTGCAACATCATATATACATACAGTTTTGTCATAAATTATGAAAGGAGAAGGAAAATATTAGCTATTCATACTTGTAAATGAATGAGATTATATGTTTATTATGAAAAGAGATCAAGGAGGATATTTGAAATTATCTTTTTCGTTTTTTTTTTTGGGGGGGAAGTTGCAGAAATCATCTCTTCTACATGACTTATTCACAATCTTCTAGCACTTTAATTTCACTTTTAACTGCGTAAAGTGAATGCTCACAATCTTCAGCCCCCCGGAAGTTTAGGATTGCAAGGGGAGACTTGATAGAATAATTGTCCAGTGGTTCTTGAGCTAGTATGGTTGGAGACAAACAGCTCGTTTGTCGGAGGGGCACAGTATAGTTATAAAAGTTTTGTAAGTTCAACGGTGTGTATTTTAATTCTTCTACATTGAAGGAGTTTCTGGGTGTGGTTGCCCCGAATGGTTTTACCCTTGTGAAGTTTTTCACCGGTTTCACTTCGTCACCAAATTGTTGTAGTCGATAGTTTTGTTACTTTGCTTATTTTTGTGATTGTTGTGTAGTTGCTAAATTTTTAATTAATTGAATATTTTGAAAAACATCTATTCGCCCGTTCTAAAGTGTTGTTGGGGTCAAATGAGAAATTTCTAAAATTAATTTGAAGAACAATGATAAACCCTTAAAAATTACAAATGATTTGAAGTATTATGGAAGAGAAATGCTTGATACAATAATTCTATCCAACATAATTTATAAGACTGATGTGACATTCTAAATTAACCCTTAGATCAATTAATCCTTGTTTAATAAAAAATTAAAAAAAAATATCTAATAGTTAATTTGGTGTGCCATGTCAACTTTGCTAAACAATTGTAGGATAAAAATATAGTATTTAACATTACTTATTATAAAAAGATAAACTCCAATATATGAACATTTTTTATAGCAGTAGGCAAAATGGCTATTGAAAAAGTACAAATACTATTTGCCAATCTTTTTCAATATTTTTCTTTTGTTTCTCTCTCTAGTCTTCCGTCTCTCATTCTCCCTCTCCCCTCGCACCGAAGCAAAACCCAAATGCAATTAATGGCCACTACTCTTCCCGCATGCTCATTTCTACACAACCCATCGTTTCCCATAGCTCACCTTCTCTACTTCACACGAAAACTTTCTCCTTTGCATGAATTCCTTCTCGCAATTTCCTCCTTCCTATTTTCTTCCACTTTCTTTTTTAGCTCATCTTTCTATTTCTTCCATTTTCTCGCTACAAGAATTTTGGCCTTTGTCATCACTAAAAGTCTAAATGTTGTCACATATAGCTTTTAGCAATGACAGTTCGTCAATACTAAGTCGTAGTTGTTATTTCATCATGAAAGTTTATTCGCAATGATTTTATGTCGTCTCTGATATTTTCTATCAACAAAGATTTTTTATCGTCGCAAATAACAGTAAAGATCGTCAAGAAAAATATTAGGACATGTCGTCACTGATAATTAATTATCCTTGACGACTTATAAAGTCAATATGTATAACAAGTCATTTGCGACGACTTAGGTAGTCGTCGTGGATAGCAAGTCATTCGCAACAATAAGTAGTCGCGAATAACAATCATCTGCAACAACTTTCGAGTCGTTGCGAATAAATTTGTATTAATTTTTATTTTTTTTTAAAAAAAAAATGAATTTTATTTATATTATGTCAATTGCAAATAATTTGGCATGGGTAGTCACCTGATAAAGAACAACTGTCATTTTGACATTATATAAGTATTCAATCAACCAATACCTTAACACTCACGTGCATTAACCAAAGTTCCAAAACTATAAAGAAGCAACCACCAATTTAAACTTGTCCAAATAGCTTTATCAACCAAAGTTCCAAAACTATAAAGAAGCAACCACCAATTTAAACTTGTCAAAATAGCTTTATCTCCTCTGATAGTCTGATCTACCAAAAACATAGACTAATTTAAGTACCTATCCACGATGACTTGTGGGTACTGTCATGGATATATTTGATAAAAGCCCACAACTTGTGGGTATCGCTCATATATACTTATCGTTGATAAATATTACATCCACTACAACTACCCACAAGTCGTCCTAGATTATAAAATACCTGTGATGATAAAATCAAGTTGTCATAAAAATTTAAGCACTTATTCGCGATGACACATTTTCGTCATTGTTGTGGATAAGAAGATATCTGTGACTATTAGTGAATTTCTTTACAATTAACTATATACCCCACGACGAAAAAACATGTCGTCGCAGATATGGTATCCGCGATGACCACAGTTATCGCAGTTATGTTTCACTTTTAACGACGACCTTTTGTCGTTGGTAAAAGTAGTATGACATTGCTAAAAACTTTCAATAATTTCTTGCGCATGTATTAACAACAACACATGACGCTAATTGTTGTCGTTATTATCAATAATTTTTTAGAATATCAATGACGGCTATAAAATGTCGTTGAGGATAACTGATTATTAGCAACGACAAAGAAATGTCGTCGCAGATAACAAGTTATCACCGATTACATTTCTATCATCCGGTATCAAAGTGGTCACTAAAAACCAAAATTCTTGTAGTGTCTTCTACAAAAAATATATAACATGTTTGTTGTTCAGGAGTGGAAGCTCTGTTTTTTTTCGGTTTTGTTTGGGTGGAGGAAGAGAGGCGCAAAGGAGGAGAGGGAGAGAAAGAGAGAAAAAAACAAAATTAAAAAGGGTTTATAATAGTTAAATTTGGCAATTATAGGGCATTTACCTACTCCTCAGGAGGATGGAATGTAGCATTAAAAGTCTTTCTCCACTTTCCCTTTGTTATGATAAGCACCAAAATAGTAGTCCATCTTCATCCTCAAGAGTAGTACAGGTACTGGACAGCTAGCGCAACTCGTTGAATCAGACGTAGTTGGTACGATAGATATTAAATAAACAATCAATATTAAGTTACACCCAATAATCAATATAAAAATTTTCAAAGAAATGCATATGCAAGCATACAATAATTATGAATTTTGTTATAGAGAAAAAGAAACATAAATAAATTTTTCTGACATAAATCTGAATGCAATTAATGAAACACATACCACATAGCTATGGTCATTATATGATACATTTGTGCACGAAGTGACAGGGCCCTCTTGTCTCCCGGATTAGGCAGGCCAGCTGAGCTTGGCAGAATGGCTAATGCCTTTTTGTTTGATTTTAGAAAACTAATGAAGCACATACCACTCGTGTGTTGCATATTTTACGTACCAGGGGCACAACATATTATGTCATTAATCCTTAAGTTAAGATACCGAGGTGATTTGAGAAAATTAAATATAATTTGACAATGAGTTGGTGGGGGAGACATTGCATAAACATTGCTGGTATTGCATTTAGATCCAAATCGAAATCATGTGACTACTCAATTGATTTCGAAGATAATGAGATTCCTCTGGTCTCCCTCTATCTGTAATATATATGCAGTAGATGCGAACGGAAGGATGGCAAATTAATTTTTGTAGACTGACTTTTGAACATTCAACCTCCTAGACAGGCCTTTTCTTTCTGTGAGTAGAAAAAAGATGGCCTCAATCATCTCCTCCTCCAACCAAAAAAATCCCATTAACCATGGCTTTCGCTCAATAGCTTGCCATTCCCAAGACCAACACCATCTTCATTCAACCATGCAATGACATTTTAGTGCAGATTGCAGCTTTCTGATGCGCCCTCTTCTTCCTCAATCATCCCTTAAGTGGCAAACTAATTGGCCTCAGGAATTTGCATGATTTGTTGTTGAAAAAATTGCTTTCAGTTGCCCCAAATTGCAAGGCCGCCTTTTGTCCAAAAAGGTGTCATGACAGATGGGTAGAAGAAAGCTTTGGATTGGATCTTTCTTCCAGGCTATCTTGGGACGTGGTTGTAGTGCAAGGCCAAGGATGCCTTGGAAACAATACAAAAACGAATGCGCACGCCGAACTTCAGTCAATTATGCGCAGAAGGTCAGGAGGTGAAATCATGGGGCGGCTCGAAAGGGAGGTTTTAGGAAATTCTTGGCATCTAGGAAAGGTTTGTCCAAAAAGGCAATCCAAAAGGCCTTAAAGGGCATGAAAGGCAAGCATGCATGACAAAAGCATAGAAACTCTGCCGATGGTAAGCACATTGAAGAGAATAGAAGCAGTCACTTCTCAACTGTATTTGAATCCTTGTTTGTTCCCACAATTGCCGGGCCGAAGTTGCAGTTCAAAAATTAAGCAGCCTTGGTCGTTGGTTTTCTAAGTTTTGGTCCACTCAAAAAGAGGTAGCATGTGAAAATGAAGAAACAGAGACATCTGAATTTGAGAAGGGTGATGGCAGCATTAAACACCCTTCATTACACACAACTACTAAGCAAAAATCAGATTAATCATCTGCACTTTTTGATAATGTGCCAAACTTGCTGGGAAATTGGAGTTCAATTGCTGAAGAATCTAGAAAAGAAGACTTGAGTGCCTGTTTAGGCGGCTAATCAAAAGCAGAGTTTCCCTTCTCAACATCTTGAACCACTAAGCCAACTCATCAATATATTACATACAGTTAAACAGTTTTGTCATAATTTTTGAATAGAGAAGGAAAAATATAGCTAATTCATACTTGGTAAATGAATGAGAATTAGTTGTCATTAGAAAAGAGAAATTGAAATTTATATTTCTGTTCTTTTTTTTGGATAAGTTGCAAAGAAATCATCTCTTCTACATTACCTGTTCACAATGTTCAAGCACTTTAATTTCACTTTTTACTGCGTAATGTTTTTGACCCCGTTATCAATTTAATCAGACGCTTGCCAGTGGTTGGGTGGTGGCCAAAGGCTTTGATACGTGAATTTATCAACCCAAAAATAAAAAACCTAACAAGTTATTTAAAAAAAAAAAAAAAACGAATCTGAAGTAAAAAAGGTGACTTTTTTGGAATGACCCATTAATCAATTAACCAGGCCTTTGCCAGGGGTGTGAATATATATATGAGCTTGAAAAGGTGTCCATTAGGTGGTGCCCAAGGCTTGATCCAAATTAAATCAATTGCTGTAAACACAAGCATGCAGGTTTTTCTTGAACATTTAATTTTCTATCACTTACGTTTTGCACGTTATTTCAAACTGGCATCAAAGTTTTGTCAAGATTCCAATGTGTTT
>FXXK01000456.1:19503-48640 GCA_900184695.1 Betula pendula
CAGGAGGTGACATCATGGGGCTCGAAAGGGAGGTTAGGAAATTCTTGGCATCTAGGAAGGTTGTCAAAAAGGCAATCCAGAAGGCCTTAAAGGGCATGAAAGGCAAGCATGCTGACAAAAGCAATGAGACTCTGCCGATGGTTAGCACATTGAGAGAAATAGAAGCAGTCACTCTCACTGTATTTGAATCCTTGTTGTCCCACATTGCCGGGCCGAAGTTGCAGTCAAAATTAAGCAGCTGGTCGTTGGTTTCTAAGTTGGTCCACTCAAAAAGAGTAGCATGTGAAAATGAAGAAACAGAGACATCTGAATTTGAGAAGGTGGATGCAGCATTACACTCCCTTATTACTCACAACACAAGCAAATCAGATTACATCATGCACTTTGATAATGTGCATAACTTGCTGGGGAAATTGGAGTCAATTGCTGAAGATCTAGAAGAAGGACTTGAGTGCCTGTTTAGGCGCCTAATCAAAAGCAGAGTTTCCCTTCTCAACATCTTGAACCACTTAGCACATCATATATATACATACAGTTAAACAGTTTTGTCATTAATTTTGAATAGAGAAGGAAAATATAGCTATTCATACTTGTAAATGAATGAGATTATGTGTATTATGAAAAGAGAAATTGAAATTATATTTTCTGTTCTTTTTTTGGATAAGTTGCAGAAATCATCTCTTCTACATTACCTGTTCACAATGTTCAAGCACTTTAATTTCACTTTTTACTGCGTAATGTTGACCCCGTTAATCAATTAATCAGACCTTGCCAGTGGTTGGTGGTGCCAAGGCTTGATACGTGAATTTATCAACCCAAAAATAAAACCTAACAATGTAATTTAAAAAAAAAAACGAATCTGAAGTAAAAAGGTGATCTTTTCGGAATGACCCATTAATCAATTAACCAGGCCTTGCCAGGGGTGTGAATATATATATGAGCTGAATAATGGTGTCCATTAGGTGGTGCCAAGGCTTGATCCAAATTAAATTCAATTGCTGTACAACAAGCATGCAGGTTTTCTGAACATTATTTCTATCACTTACGTTTGCACGTTATTCAAACTGGCATCAAAGTTGTCAAGATTCCAAATGTCTCAATTTAAATGTTCAATGAAGAAAAGATAGTAGAAAAAGTGGTTCACATAATAGACTTGAATATCGTATGCATTGACTATTAAAAGATGTGCTGGCTTTCTGGGGAACAGTCTGATAGATGGAGTTTGTTTACTGTATTATGACATAGCCATGTCTGCTGATCTTGCCTGCTTCTTGACCAACAATCATGCCTGGATCCAGCACAATTTGACTGACTTATCAATCAATACATGGTGTTCTCATTGTGTTTGCATGAGCACGAGTGCATAGGAGTACTAAATAATTGTTCAATTTTTTACGTAGTACTTGTATTTTCACTAACTTCAAATAATATATCAAGAGCTAGCTGGAGTGCTGGTGGGAGCAAGACAATGCAAAAACATCGCCATGGATATTAAGGTTTAGATATAAATCAAGTTCACGTTGTTACTCTTTGATATATATATATGAGAAAATGGACGAGATTCCTTTGTTCCCCTCAACCTGTGTATACAATTGTCAGGAAGATTTTTATTTTTTATTTTTCTAAGCATGTGCATGGAATAGGGAAGGGGAATAAGTACATCAAAGAAAAAAAACTTCAAAGATGGGTGTGACTGTTAGAACTGGTGTCCAAAATTCCAATGGATCATAATATATTAATTAACATTGTAATGAATTTTGTTGTTGAATTTCCTGATCTGATCAATGAATAATAGGCATATTTTATAGTTGTCTTGTATTTGATTGTGGTGTAAGTAAGGGATCTTTATCACATAGAAGACCATGGTCGAAAGTTTTCCTTGTAACTTATTAAATATTTGTTCGTAGTCATAAATGGAACCAGGAATTCCACCTAAACTATAACATGTCAACTTTGATAATCTGTCTTGATATAGTGAAGCAGTGCAGCTTCAAGTTGACATAGTTAATGCTATAGTAAGGTAGAGTTATACGGGGCTATACACTGAACTGGACCATATGGGCCATTGTTATTCTATTAATAACTGTCATAGATAATAATGTGCATGAACGACACTTAAATATATCTTATTCTAAATTCTGAGAAGATTGTGAACCAAATGTCAAGTGTAGATTGCTTTGACGTATCTCAATGAGATAAAATCAATAATCATACATTCTTTGTACTTTGGGCAATCAATATGTAGCATTGTGGTAGATCACTCTTTAAAAGTGATAAGGATATTCCCCTTGTTTTAGGATCAGTAAAAATGATTATCCTGAATCTTAGGCCTAAGTGTTTTAAGTGGTATTTAACTGAAACAGTATACCAGGTTGAGTTAAATCTCACAAGATACACTCAGATGATTCATGAGGTTTGGATCCGACTCAAGGAAAAGAGATATAATGAACAAAGTGACAGTTATATTCATCTTTATTTCAACTATGGAATATGATCCATGGAGGGGTAATATAGTAATTTTAAGTTTGTCACAAAGGATTAATTGTTTTTAGCAAAATTTGAATTAAAGTACAGTCACAATTATTTAGTGGGATTAATTGTGATTATTAGTCAAGGTGATGAGTTATTTAATAACTAGATATCACATGACTAATAGAGCTAATTCTATTTCCTTTCGAATCCTTTCTTAAGTTGTTGTAAATTGACTAGTATTTAATGAGTCATTATTTATTTATTTAATTGCATTTGTTTTATTTAAATAAGACATGGGCTAGAAATTAATATTAATATTAATTTGGTTTTGTTTTATTTTAACAAACACTGGCTTAAGAATTAATTCTTAAGTGTATTTGATTTAGACAGTTTTGGACCAAGGAATTTAATTCCTAGAGCACAGTCTAGTGATGAAAGAGCAGTGGGCTACAGTGGATAATACCAAGCCCATGTAGAAAAGGAAGCAAGTGGACTAAGGTTAAAACCCTAGCCCTTGCCGCATGCATGGGAGCATTATTGCTCCCCATGGTCAGTGGCTACAAGGGGAACTTGTTCCCCATGTAGCCGATCCCCAAGGTTTATCCCTGGGGTTCTAGAAACCTCTTTTTTCTTCATCTTCAAGCAGACCTGCAATTATAAATAGAGGCTTAGTGAAGCAATTTTACTGACTCCTCCGATCACAAACTCTTGTGACTACACAACTGAACAATTAGTTCAGATATTTTATATTAGTGAATAAATTTAGAAAATGAGAAATATCCCTTCTCTAGCTTCAAACTATGAGTTCACATTCACTATCATATTCAGTCATTNGTGCATGAACGACACTTAAATATATATTATTCTAAATCCTGAGAAGATTGTCAACCAAATGTCAAGTGTAGATTGCTTTGACGTATCTCAATGAGATTAAATCAATAGTCATACATTCTTTGTACTTTGGGCAATCAACATGTAGCATTGTGGTAGATCACTCTTTAAGGAGTCTAGCTCCTTTGTAAGAGAACAAAGTGATAAGGATATTCCCCTTGTTTTAGGATCAGTAAAAATGATTATCCTGAATCTTAGGCCTAAGTGTTTTAAGTGGTATTTAACTGAAACAGTATACCAGGTTGAGTTAAATCTCACAAGATACACTCAGATGATTCATGAGGTTTGGATTCAACTCAAGGAAAAGAGATATAATAAACAAAGTGACAGTTATATTCATCTTTATTTCAACTATGGAATATGATCCATGGAGGGGTAATATAGTAATTTTAAGTTTGTCACGAAGGATTAATTGTTTTTAGCAAAATTTGAATTAAAGTACAGTCACAATTATTTAGTGGGATTAATTGTGATTATTAGTCAAGGTGATGAGTTATTTAATAACTAGATATCACATGACTAATAGAGTTAATTCTATTTCCTTTCGGATCCTTTCTTAAGCAGTTGTAAATTGACTAGTATTTAATGAGTCATTATTTATTTATTTAATTGCATTTGTTTTATTTAAATAAGACATGGGTTAGAAATTAATATTAATATTAATTTGGTTTTGTTTTATTTTAACAAACACTGGCTCAAGAATTAATTCTTAATTGTATTTGATTTAGACAGTTTTGGACCAAGGAATTTAATTCCTAGAGCATAGTCTAGTGATGAAAGAGCAGTGGGCTACAGTGGATAATACCAAGCCCATGTAGAAAAGGAAGCAAGTGGACTAAGGTTAAAACCCTAGCCCTTGCCGCATGCATGGGAGCATTATTGCTCCCCATGGTCAGTGGCTACAAGGGGAACTTGTTCCCCATGTAGCCGATCCCCAAGATTCATCCATGGGGTTCTAGAAACCTCTTTTTTCTTCATCTTCAAGCAGACCTGCAATTATAAATAGAGGCTTAGTAAAGTAATTTTACTCACTCCTCCGATCACAAACTCTTGTGACTACACAACTGAACAATTAGTTCAGATATTTTATATTAGTGAATAAATTTAGAAACAGGGAAATATCCCTTCTCTAGCTTCAAACTATGAGTTCACATTCACTATCATATTCAGTCATCAAGAAGAAGATTCGAATTCCTCAAGAACAAGTGTTTTTAGTGTTCTTCGAAGTTCATATTGTTCTTCATCAACAATCCTTGAAGTTCTACAAATGAAGAACTAAAGTCCTTTGAAAATCTTGAAGTTTTTAAAAGTTTGGGGCTCATTTGGCATATCGGTTTTTGTTTTTGTTTCTAAAAATTATTTTCGAGAACAAAAACATAAAACAATTTTCTATTCTTTTTTCTTTTGACTAAAAAAACGTTTGGCGAATTGTTTTTGAAAACAACATAAAACTAGTATAATTTTGTTTGAACAACTGTTCTAAAAATAATTTCTATTCTCACACACTGATTTATTAAAAAATTTATCACAACCCAATTTCACGAATACCAAAAAATAAGCTAGAATCTAGGACTCAAAACCAATCAAAATGGTAATATATATATATATATATATAATATAACCCAGTAAATTAGATGTTTGTAAATGAACAAAGCTACTTGAGAACATACTCCAACTCAATTCAATTAAACTCGGATCGAACTTGACTCATTATTAATTAAACATGTTATTTATGAACACAAAATAGGCTCTATTATTAAATGATGCATACTCGTTTAAATTCAGTTTGGCTCAATTAACGTTTATTGATGTGCGTTTTCCAAGCGCACATCAACAGTACAAAAACGTGTTTCGCTGTTTTGAAAACAGAAAACCTATTTCCAAAACAGGCAACCAAACAAGCCCTTCGTGTTCTTCGTGTTCTTGACAAAGTATCATCATCTTCGAAGATCAACAATCAAGAGGAATAAGAAATCATAACAAGAAGAAAAATCAAAATCTCCTAGCCCCCTTAAGGAACTATGCGAGTAAAATTTTTACTTTGTTTTAGTTTGATTTTAGAATTGTTCAAAGCATGTTTACTCTTTGATTTATGATCTTAGATCATAGAAAAAATTTTATATTCCGCTATGCAATGTTTTCTTATGATTTCTTGCATGATCCCCAACAATGACAACCCAACAAATTCCTCAATATAACGAATACAATGCAAGATGGTCCAGCCCATTGGATTTTTGACCCACCGGCCAAGGAAGGGGTCACTTGAAACAGGTTTTGAATTAGCAGTCCGAAGGCGAATCTGCCTTAAACCTACTGCAGCAACAAGCAATTACTTGAAAATGGCAACAGGCCGAGGGGAGCGTGCATTGGTATTGCTGAATTGCCGCCACTACAGAGAAACATCATCGCGATGTCTGGCAAGGAAGGTTGTAACATCCCAAGCTTAGTTAGTGTAACCTAATTAAATGGATCACATAGTTATTAATATGATTAATTTACTTTATTCATGATGTAATTAAGCAGTAAAATAAATTTGTAAAGGCATTTTAAGTGCTTAATTAACCGCACATGTGCATAGTTTTTATAAAATCATTGTCATATGCATTTTTATTTTAATTAGGCAATGTTCTAGCATGTCAATTTTGTAACATAAAGTTTGAAAAATATTTTGTCTAAGAACTTTAGCCCTAAATGCACAACCCATGGGCAATTTTTGTCCCAGTTTGCAATTTTATTCCTTAGGGTTAAATACTTTTTCAATACTTGGGTTTTAACGACTTTCTTTTTTCCCACCTAAGTGTCATATTGTATCATAGGTGATACCTAGTTTATTGGAAAAGATGAAAATGGTACCTTTGTCTATATTTCGTCAAAAATTTTAACGGTCGTCCACGTGTTTGAATGAAAACATGTCACATGTCACCAAAGCTTTTTTAAAAAATAAAATTTAGAAACTTAAAATTTAAAAATAAAGAAAAATAAAAAAATATTAAAAACAATTAAAAAAAACTTTAGAATGGGTGGCTCGAGCCACCCCTTTAAGCCAATGGGTGTGGCCTACCACCCCCATGTTGGCTAATGGGGCTGGTCGGCCACCCCCATCTTGGCTTATGGGGTGTATTGACATGGGATGACTTCTTTACCCGTCAAGTCTGGTGGGTCCCACTAGTTTTACTCTTCAAGTTGGTTTGGGTTTCTTGTCTCCTAATTGGACAAATACTTCTTTTCCAAGGAGTACTAGAAGTCCTCCACTGACTTGTACTCAGTTTTAGTTAACCAACTTAAGTCCCTCTTATAAAAGGACATGCACCCTTGTGGAATATGATTCAGGAAAAGCGCCAGTCAAGGAAAAATAGAAAGAGAGCTGCAATGCGATGATTGTTTCTTCTTGGTTTTTAAACGTGCCATTCAGAGTATAGGCAGCAAAGAAAACAAGAGAGAAATAGCAGCATAGTGAGAGAGAAAAATAGAGACCAACCACCGTCTTGTCCCAACAAAAGAAGAGTTTATATTTCTTTTCTTTTGTATTCTCCTTTGGGGAATAATCTCTTTTGTGCAATAGTGAGATTTGGGTGTATTAGGGTTTTGGGTTCTGAGTGATTTTCTCTCTACTACTTTTATACTTCATCTTTAATGGTGAATTTCTTTGTGATAGCCTCTGCCAGTGGATGTACCTCACTTTGAAGGAACCACTTAAATATTGGTATTATTTGTGTGTAATTGTCTTGCCGTATTTACCATAATTATGATCTATTTTGCACAACCAATGGTATCAGAGCCAGGTTCGGGATTCAAATTGACGGCAAATATGGTGGGCACCAAGTATGAAATAGAGACATTTAATGGGACGAACAATTTCTCACTTTGGCAAAGAAGGATAAAGGACCTTCTCATTCAGCAAGGAGTTTACAAGATATTACTGGGAGAGGCGAAAAAGCCCAAAAAGATGGACGATGATGATTGGGAAGAGATTGATGCGAAGGCTGCCAATGCGATCTGTCTTACTTTGTCAAATGAAGTCATTGACAATGTGATTGATGAGAAAAAAGCAGAGTTAATTAGGAAAAAATTAGAAAGTCTGTATATGGCGAAGAATTTGACAAACAAGTTGTATGTGAAGAAGCAGCTATATGGTTTACAGATGGAGGAAAATATAGATTTGTTGGAGCACCTTAACAAGTTCAACATGTTGAGTACACAGTTGTTGAACTTTGGAGTGAAGATTGACAAAGAAGATAAAATGATACTTTTGTTGGCATCGCTTTCCTCTTCTTATGATTACCTAGTTACGACATTGTTGCATAGGAAAGAGACTCTGACATTTGAAGAGGTGACTGTATCTCTCTTGTCACATAAAACGTGAAGAAAACCTATTAATAATCAGGCTAATAGGCTTGTGGCAAAGTTCAAGCCAAAGCGCAGAAAAAAATAAGTTTGAAGGGAAGAATTGCAGAGGTAAGCAGTTTTGGTCTAAGTCACAATCGGCAAACGGTGGAGAATTTTGGTCAAATGCAAAAGATGTGGAGTGCTATTATTGTCATAAGAAGGGCACTACAGAAGATTTTGCAAACTGATGAAACAAGACCTAGAAGATAAGAAGAATTAGAAAGGTTCGGCAGATTCAGTCAATGTGGCCAGTGACGAGTCTGATGACAATGAGGTTAGCGCAGATCTTCTTTCAGTTTCCTCAGGTACAGATTCTCCCATAGACTTGTGGGTTTTAGATTCTGCTTGTTCATATCATTTGGGTCCGAATAGGTAGTGGTTCTACACATGTAAATCCTGGAATGCTGGTAATGTGCTAATGGGTAATGATGCTAGGTGTAAGGCCATTGGAATAGGTACCATAAAAGTCAGGATGTTTGATGGGATTATAAGGATACTTATTAATGTCAGATATGTCCATATCTTAACAAAAATATGATATCCTTAGGCACATTGAATTCTTTGGGCTATAATTATTTAGCCAAAGATGGAGTTATGAAAATTACCAAATGTGCTTTACTGGTAATGACGGGTGAAAAAATTGACAATTTGTATAAGTTACTAGGGAACACAGTTACAGGTGGAGCTGCAGCGTCCATTTCGGCAAAACCAAATAATGATGATACAATCTTGTTGCAAATGCGGCTTGACCATTTGGGCGAGCGTAGTATGTTTGAGCTTCATTAGCGAAATTTATTGAAATGTGTGAAGTCATGTAAATTTGGTTTCTACAAGTATTATGTGTATGGGAAGCAATGAAGAGTCAACTTTAAGGTGGGATTGTAATACCCCGATCCTAACTCTAGTTAACATTGGAGTATTTTGGACCCTGGCATTAGTTAAAGTCGAGTCAAGGCAAGTTCAGAGGGAATTTTGGAGCTAGGTCGAACCTCCATGTCATTTTCTGGTCCAGATCGTCCTGCCATGTCAGCAAGGATTTTATTTAATGAGATATCTTGCAAAGAGTTATAATATTCTGCTATGTATGTTATATAGATCTCTTTGGACTTGTTTATTTAATAAATGAGTCTTGGGAGGTGTCACAAGTCTACCATGGTTTGGTTAGTACTTTTGGAAGCGTTATAGGGGTTTCATACAAGCAAATGTGTTCTCGAGTATGTTCACTTAGATATTAGGGGGACCTGTGGCGGTGTCTTCAAGCGGATGTGCATATTATTTTGTAAGTTTTATTGATGATTTTTGAAGAATGGTCTGGCTTTATTTTACGAAGCACAAGTTAAAGGTTTTCACCATCTTCAAGTAGTGGAAGGCACAGGTGAAAAATCGGACTGAAAGAAAAGTGAAGTACCTTAGATCCGATAATGGTTTAGAGTACAAGACACTGCATTCTTGGAATTTTGTAAAACAGAAGGCATTACTCGTCACTTCACGGTTAAAGGGACTCCACAGCAGAACGGAGTTGTTGAAAGAATGAACAGAACACTGCTAGAAAAGACGAGATACATAAGGTTGAATGCAGGATTACCAAAGAGTTTCTGGGTGGAGGCAGTTAATTATGCATGCTTTGTCACCAACCGATCTCTATCCCCAGCAATTGATTTCACCTACATACGTTCATGTGCAAAGTGGAGAGCGGTCAAAATTAGATTCAAAGTCAAGAAAGCGTATTTGTCTTGGTTTGGAATCTGGTGTTAAAGATTATAGGCTATGTGATCCAGTCTCCAAAAAGATAATTTTTAGCGGAGATGTGTTTTTCGATGAAGCCTATATGCTAAGGAAGGGTGATGATGAAGCATCGACTGACAGTCAGAAAAGGAAACAAATTGTGGAGGTGGAGGTTGATGACCAACATTCACCCACAGATATTTGTGATGATGAAAAATCTTCAAGAGACTCACGGACCAGGAAGAGCCGTATTCTTTAGTAAGAGGCAAAGATAAATGAAATCGAAAAGCACCAGAGAAGTATGGATTGAGGACATGGTTTCTTTTGCCTTGACAGCTAGTAGTAGTGCTCCATCATCTGTTCAGGATGGTATGCCGAAAGAGGTGGACTCATTACAGAAAGGTAAAACTTGAGAGTTGGTAGAATTGCCCAAGCGAAAGAAGGTTACAAGGTGGAAATGGGTCTACAAGAAGAAAAAGTCACTAGAGAAAGCTTTGAGGCCAAGAGGACTGGTAGAGAAGCACGATGTTCTGTTTAAACTAGGTCCTATGCTCAAGTTCAAGAGATGCTTGGACTTGAGTGGCACTTATAGATTGTGATTGCCCTTAGGAGCTAAGGCGGAGACATCTTAAGCAGATTCGTATTGTTACGACTTGATGGGATTCAAGTCAAGGTGAAGATTGTTGACGTGAGTAGGTGACTTGAAAGCCATGAAGTTTTAAGGCGTGGGGCCTATTGGTTTCACTATTTCTTTATGGGTTTGTGTTTGTGTGGTAGCCGACAAACTCTCCTATTGTTTATGTGATTGGAGTATTGAACGACACAGTCATGCTATAAATGGACATGATGTCTTCCTTTGTTCGGCGGATCACAAAAGCAGCCGCACCTCTATGTTTTCTACTTGGTTTCGTTAAAACAAGAGAGAAAAATAGGTAGTGCGACAAACATGTGTAAAAGTGAATTCAGAAAGCACCACTCAACGTGGGTAGATTTTCATCCTTCATTGTGCCACACAACAAGAGAGGAAGAGAAAGACACCGTGACAATGAGAGGGAAAAATAGAGAGACCTATCGTCATTTGTTTCTAGCAAAAGAGAAATTTGTATTCTTATCTTTTATTTTGCATTTTTCTTTGGAGAATAATCTCTTTTGTGTGATAATGAGTTTTGGATGTATTATGGTTTAGGGTTTTGAATGATTTTCTCTCTACTACTTTCGTACTTCATCTTTGATAGTAAACTTTTTCGTGATCGCCTCCGTCAGAGAACATACAAGACTTTAAGGGAACTACTTAAATTTTGGTGTTATTTGTGTATGATTGTCTTACCATATTTCTCGTAATTGTGATCTATTTTGCACAATAAGGTGGCTAAACCGCCCCGCTCTAGGGTGATGGCACCACCCCCTAAATGCACAACACAATTTTGAAAGAAATACATACCACACAATTATGGTCACAATTCGTATGGTCACTATGAATTGTTATGAGTTAAAAGAAACATAAATAAATTTTTCTGGCATAATCTGACTGCAATTAATGAAACACATACCACACAGCTATGGTCATTATATCATAAATTTGTGCACGAGTGACAGGGCCCTCTTGTCTCCCGGGGAGGAAGGCCAGCTGCGCAGGGCAGAATGGCTAATGCCTTTGTTTGTATTGGAAGAGATGATTAGAAAATTTTTTTTTTTTTTTTGATAAGTAAGCAGAAATTATATATAAAAAAAGCGTAAGGCGCCCCTAAGTACACTAAAAGTATACAAGAGGAAACCTAAACAAAAAGCAAGAAAACAAAAAATAAACCCCAAGCCTTAGAAAATTAATGAAACGCATACCACTCGTGTGTTGCATATTTTATATACCAGGGCACTCTGCACAAGATATTTATGTGATTTTAGAAAATTAAATATAATAGGTAATGAGTTGGTGGGGAGACATTGCATAAACATTGCTGGTATTGCATTTAGATCCAAATCGAAATCATGTTACTACTCATTGAGTTTTGAAGATGATGAGATTCCTCTTGTCTCCCTCTACCTGTAATATATATTCAGTAGATGCCAACGGAAGGATGGCAAATTAATTTTGTAGACTGATTTGAACATTCGACTCCTAGGCAGGCCTTCCTCTTCCGTGAGTAGAAAAAGATGGCCTCATCATCTCCTCTCAACCAAAAATCCCATTACCATGCTCGCTCCAATAGCTTGCCATCCAGACCACACCCTCTCATTCTACAATGCAATGAGCATTTATGCAGATTGGTTGCTTCTGATGCGCCCTCTTCTTCCTCATCATCCTTAAGCGGCAAACTAATTGGCCTTCAGGATTTGCATGATTGTGTTGAAAAGTTGCTTCAGTTGCCCCAAATGCAAGGCGCCTTTGTCCAAAGGTGTCATGACAGATGGGTAGAAGAGCTTTTGGATGGATCTCTCAGGCTCTTGGACATGTGCAGTGCAGCCAAGGATGCCTTGATACATACAAAAGAATGCGCACGCGAACTTCAATCAATTATTCGCAGAAGGTCAGGAGGTGACATCATGGGGCTCGAAAGGGAGGTTAGGAAATTCTTGGCATCTAGGAAGGTTGTCAAAAAGGCAATCCAGAAGGCCTTAAAGGGCATGGAAAGCAAGCATGCTGACAAAAGCAATGAGACTCTGCCGATGGTTCGCACATTGAGAGAAATAGAAGCAGTCACTCTCACTGTATTTGACTCCTTGTTGTCCCACATTGCCGGGCCGAAGTTGCAGTCAAAATTAAGCAGCTGGTCGCTGGTTTCTAAGTTGGTCCACTCCAAACGAGTAGCATGTGAAAATGAAGAAACAGAGACATCTGAATTTGAGAAGGTGGATGCAGCATTACACTCCCTTATTAGTCACAACACAAGCAAAGCAGATTACATCATGCACGTTGAGAATGTGCATAACTTGCTGGGGAAATTGGAGTCAATTGCTGATGATCTTGAAGAAGGACTTGAGTGCCTGTTTAGACGCCTAATCAAAAGCAGAGTTTCCCTTCTCAACATCTTGAACCACTAGCAACATCATATATATACATACAGTTAAACAGTTTTGTCATTAATTTTGAATAGAGAAGGAAAATATTAGCTATTCATACTTGTAAATGAATGAGATTATGTGTATTATGAAAAATAGAAATCGAAATTATCTTTTGTGTTCTTTTTTTGGATAAGTTGCAGAAATCATCTCTTCTACATTACCTGTTCACAACGTTCAAGCACTTTAGTTTCACTTTTTACTGCGTAATGTTGACCCCGTTAATCAATTAATCAGACCTTGCCAGTGGTTGGTGGTGCCAAGGCTTGATACGTGAATTTATCAACCCAAAAATAAAACCTAACAATGTAATTTTAAAAAAAACGAATCTGAAGTAAAAAGGTGATCTTTTTGGAATGACCCATTAACCAATTAACCAGGCCTTGCCAGGGGTGTGAATATATATATGAGCTGAATAATGGTTATTGGTGCCAAGGCTTGATCCAAATTAAATTCAATTGCTGTACAACAAGCATGCAGGTTTTCTGAACATTATTTCTGTCACTTACGTTTGCACGTTATTCAAACTGGCAACAAAGTTGTCAAGATTCCAAATGTCTCAATTTAAATGTTCAATGAAGAAAAGATAGTAGAAAAAGTGGTTCACATAATAGACTTGAATATCGTATGCATTGACTATTAAAAGATGTGCTGGCTTTGTTTGTTTCTGGGGAACAGTCAGATAGATGGAGTTTGTTTACTGTATTATGACTTAGTCATTAGCCATGTATGCTGATCTTGCCTGCTTCTTGACCAACAATCATGCCTGGATCCTGCACAATTTGACTGATTTATCAATCAATACATGGTGTTCTCATTGTGTTTGCATGAGCACGAGTGCATAGGAGTACTAAATAATTGTTCAATTTTTTACATAGTACTGATATTTTCACAAACTTCAAATAATATATCAATTGCTAGCTGGAGTAAGCGCTGGTGCGAGAAAGACAATGCAAAAACATCGCCATGGATATAAACCAAGGTTTTGATGGGATTGTAAGGATACTAGATATGTTCCACATTTTAACAAAAATATGATATTTTTTGGCACATTGGATTCTTTAGGCTATAGTTATTCAGCCAAAGATGAAGTTATGAAAATTACCAACGGTGTTTTATTGGCATAAACTGGTGCGGGACCCAATTATAAAATTACATATATTTTTATATAACAAATAAATGTTGAAACTGGTCGAACGGGTCGTACTGGGTTGGGTCAAATGTGTTAAACAGGTTACGCAGGTCATGTCAGGTCACTAGCAGTTCGTTTTCGAGTTAACAGATTTAACCCCTTTAACTAAACGGGTCAAGTTAACCCTTAACATGTCGATGGGTCAACCCAAATTCGACCCGCCAATCCGAATTGTCAACCCTACTCCAAAGGTGCACAACTGGTTTGATAGTAGAAATAGTGCCGACATATTTTGGATTTTGTGGTTACTTGTGAAAAAAAAAGATAATCACATGAAAAAATAAAGATAATAGCAAAAATAAAATAAATTAAAGACAAAAATTTGGTTTACGACCTATATCAACTGGTTAAAGTCGAATTTATTGCCATTTTCTTTCGGCATTCATTTATGCTGGGTGTTACAAATCTCGCTAAAATAATTCAAGATGGAAAGCATTGACCTTCCCGCAAGATAAACATGAGTTAGCGAGGTATGACCATCTTCAATACCGTTGCCTACGAATTCGTTTGTACGGTTAAGTCATCATCTTATCAGAATATATACAAGTGAAACCCTGCCCATTTTCCTGTCTGTTTTTCACTAATTCTGAGTTCATGCATTAGAGCATCTTCAGCAATGATGTCTATTTTAGTTACTCAAAATACTATTTTTTCTATTTTAGTTACTCAAAATACTATTTTTTCTATTTTAGTTACTAACTTTTTAGTACAAAATTCACCAGAATATCTATTTTACTATCTATTTTCTTTAAATATTATTTTTTAATATATTTTTATTATTTTCTTTAACACCGCATCATCTTCCTCTCATCTATCTCTATGCTCTCGTCTCTCTCCACACTAGTACAGCAGCAGCAAACATCTATCTTCCATGTCATGCAACAAACCACAATTCATCTTCTATCTCACTCTCGCAGATCATCTCTCCTCCACAACCCAAACCAACACCCAATCAGCCACTGTCAACAACAACAATCCAAACACCCAAATCCACCACAATCCAAATCAACACCCAGTCAACCATTTCAACAACAATAAATCCAAATACCCAAATCAACTATCAACAACAACCCAAACCAACGAAGCTCCTCCCGGTCTACTACTCCACCCAAACCAGCCAACAGGGACGGAGATAGGGGGGCCCGTAGGGGCCATGGCCCCCCCCCCCAAATCAAAGAAAAAAAAGTTTACAAGCTACAAAAAAAAANATTATTTTCTTTAACACCGCATCATCTTCCTCTCATCTCTCTCTATGCTCTCGTCTCTCTCCACACTAGTACAGCAGCAGCAAACATCCATCTTTCATGTCAAGCAACAAACCACAATTCATCTTCTTTCTCACTCTCACATATCATCTCTCCTCCACAACCCAAACCAACACCCAATTAGCCACTGTCAACAACAACAATCCAAACACCCAAATCACCACAACCCAAATCAACACCCAGTCAACCATATCAACAACAATAAATCCAAATACCCAAATCAACTATCAACAACAACCCAAACCAGCGAAGCTCCTCCCGGTCTCCTACTCCACCCAAACCAGCCAAGCCAAGCACCCAATCGGAGGCGAGCTTCTTGGACACGGCGGAAGCTGGAGCGGCCATGTTCTCCTCCACGGCGGAGCACATCCTCTACAACACCACGATCTCTCTCTCAGCTCTCTCTCTCGGCAGGCAAATAAATTAAAATGGAGAAAGTGGGGAAGATGGGTATGCATGGGACAAAGGGAGCTGCACAACAAGGAAATAAAAATGGGGAAAAGGATGGCCGGGACATTCTCTCTCTCATGTTTTTCCTCAATATTATATTCTTTGTAAAATAAACAGTAAATATAGCCTATTTACTGTTCATATTAGAAGAAAAAATTACAAATAGCCTATTCAGCTGGAGATAAAAAAGTACTAATAATAGTTAAATTTCACTATTATGAGTGCTTTACCAATGCTGCTGGAAATGGCCTTAGAGGACAAAATTTTACTGAAGAAAATACTTCAACTTAATTGCCTGGTCTTTCCTTGTACGTTTTTTTTCTTTCTTTCTCCATCAAATTTTGGCATGGCAAGAAAGGCTCCGTCGTCTGTCAACAGTACAATAATCTCCATAAACGTATGTTTTGAGTTACCCACCATGGTGGATTCACCAGCTAGCTGTAGCTGTGGAACTACATTCGTTATGGGACTATACCGTTTACGTTGCCACTGCTTCAGCTAGCTGCAGATGGCTCTCATTTTCACCATCACCCAAACCTCCCATTACGTTAAAATAAACGACATTAAACTCCATTATATATATATATGGAGTCCCCAAATTACCCACACAACTTTTTGTATGTGCTCTCTCTCTTTTATAATGTCTAACAGTCTAAGCACTCGGTTGATGAGATGATACGAGATAAAGTACGACTACAGAACACCAGAACACCAAATCATTGGAAAGGGGAACACGTCGTCAAAAGATAGCTTTCCTTTTAAGCATTGAAAAGAATTATGATGCGATGGTCAAGGAGGATGAAGACCCATCCAAGGACGATGCTAGCAGTCACGCATGATGATTCGAAGCTTATAATAGCTAGAATCACACACAAGTACCTTGTAGTTATGTTAGAGTTGCATTTTGAGTAGAAGAGCATGCATTTGTTTTAATGAAATGAGTAAAAATTTCTTTTGATTATGCAGTTTTAAAAAGGTGTTCTATAAGAAATAAAGGTTTGAAGTACTCATTTAAGCAGTATCTCTTAAAATAGAATTTCAAAGAAACATTTACAGTATTTTTAAAAAAAAAATAAAAAAAAATTCAAACGTTCGAAGCACGGGTCAAACATTCAGCACGGGTCTCAAACATTCGAAGATACTCAGAATGGATAACTCTGAGACTTATACAGCAGAAATCCATTTCAAATTTATTTCTTCCCAAAATTTTCCTTCTCCCTACAGATTTTTGGCATTGTCCCTCGCGGATTCTTGCAAAAACTCCATGGAAACAAGCTTCTTTAAGGCCATGTTTGGCAAAAGTTTTTTCTATTCACTGGGTTTCACTATTCATCACTTTTCCTAAACCAAAAAAAAAACATTCCCACTTTTTATATCACATCAACCACTTTTTCACTTTTCCATATAAAAAATTTTCAACATTTTTCCTACTTTATATCACATCAAAAGTCGAACAACCCACTATTCACAACCCACTACCTTTGCCAAACAAGCTCTTAGATTTTGAAAGGTTAGTAAGCTTTTTTATCCTATTATTTCTTCAAGATTTTCAAGGTTTTGGTTTAGGGCTTTAAAATTTGGGAGTTTTTAGTTTCTTAGATTTTCTGTGTAAATCTTGGCATACAGGAGTGGTAGGATTGTTGTAGAATGGTTTTTGATCGTTGGGTAGATTGGAACTTATTGATGTTATAATTATATTTTGGGCCGAGAATTGTTTTATTAAATGCTCCATAGGTACCTGTGATTTGGACTAAAATTAAATAGTCGCATTGATTACAAAAAGTAACACAGGCGTGTGATTTGGACTAAAATTAAATAGTCGCATTGATTACAAAAAGTAACACAGGCGGGTACCTGACGTTAATCGAGAGCCCCACTTAATATACCTCCGTCAAAATTTCGTCCAATTTTTTAATGAAAATCCATCTAAGCACACATTAAGAGTGCAACACCTGTCTTATGAGCCACATATGTACACCAACTAAATAGATCGTATAACGTGGTAATGTATTATAGGTGGCACTTATAATTTTTATGTCACGCACAGGATGTGGAAAATAATAAAAATAGATAAATAACACACGCCTAAAAAAAAAAAAAAAGGTTTCTGACACTTTGGGTAAAAAAAATAATGGATGACAATAGAAAATCATTTTTTAAATTTGGTGTTACCGTCTTCAAGATGGATCTGGATCCGAACCGGTTCCTTACTTTTTAGAGGGGTTTTAATGGAGAGGATCATTTTCCGTACAATATAAGGATAAGGAGTCCTGATTGGCATAAGCCCAGGCTGAATGAACAGTCATTTAGCCTGGGCAGGAATGAGGGTTAAAAAAAAAAAATTTACTGTTCACGAGTCTATAAACAGTAAAAATTACTGTTCATGTGTCTGGACTGAAATACTATTCATTTCAGCCCAGGCTTATTTCTATCTTTACTCAAGGATAGGATTCAATCTTATTCGAACTTTTTCACAGTCAAACCTAGATATTTATGCTTTAAAAAAAAAAATTAAAAAACAAAAAAGAACCTAGATATTTATATTAATTAAGACTATGAGAAGTAAAATATAACGGAAAAGAAGACCATGCTGGTAAAGTAATGCGGACCGTTTGGATGGGTGATAATATTCTATTTTGTACACTTTGTAAATAGGGCCGGCTGAATGGAATCAGGCTTTCGCTTAAGGCCCTAGTTTATAAAAGGCCCCAAAAATGACCTTTTATATTAAAATTTTTTTCAAAAAAAGAGAGAGAGAGGGGAAAAGGCCTCAAGAAATATAGGATGAGAGGAGGTCATTTGACATGTTATGAGGGTTTTTTCTTTTAATAAAAAACTTTTTTTTGTATTTCTTTTTCATCTTACTTTGTTTCATTACTTCTAATCTTTTATTTTTTTGTTTTATCATTCATTATTTATTCTATATTTACTATTAAACGTTGTTAATTTTAGTTAGTCATTATTACGAGTTCTTATCACTTATTATCATGCTGTTAAGTTTAGTATACAACTAATTAAATTCTAATACAATAAATAATATTACAAAAAAGATAAAATAAAATTAGTCATATTACCTATTAAGAATAATATATAAACACAACNCTAATACAATAAATTATATTACAAAAAAAGATAAAATAAAATTAGTCATATTACCTCTTAAAAGAATAAATAATGTAAACACAAACTCGAAACATAAAAAATTTGAGTAATACAACTTAAAAGACTTAGGGCCTGTTTGGAATTGCGATTTTAAAAAGTAGCGATTTAGAAAACGTGATTTTTGAAAACGCAGTTTAGCGTTTGGCAAAATTGCAGTTTGGCATTTAAAATCGCAGTTTTAGAGTTTTAAAATTCTGCGTTTTCAAAAAAAGTACCTCCTTTATCTGACGATTTGAAATCGCAGATTTTCAGCGTTTTCAAATCGCAATTTTTTAAAATTGCAGTTCCCAAACAATTCAATTTTTGCGATTTGATTTAAAATCGCACTTATTATCTACGAAATCGCTTACCCAAACGCACCCTTAAAAAATAGTTTTTAATATAAAATTTTTTTATATTATTATTTTTCAAAAAATCAATTTTGATTGAGCCGCCTCGCGTTATCCAGGTGCCGCGTGCAGGGCACCAAAACCTAATAGGAGTGGTTCACGGTTTCGATATTTACATATAAAAAGCATCATCTAAAATTGGGATAAGGACACCTAGCAAAAAAAACAAAATACAAAATACAAAAAAACAAAAAAGGAGATAAGGATCTCAGATTTTTTTTTTTTTTTTTTTTTGTGAGTAAGATCTCAGATTTTTGAAATATGTAAATTTAGGCGGAATTCAAGAATTGAACAATTTAAAAAATATTATTTATTAAAAGTGATTTGTTATTAATGAAGATTTAATATATTTTCATCAAGTTCATATAAAATCGTAAAAGTATTGTCTTTTAATTTTATGAAGAAAAAAGTGTCTCCTAAAAAGTAAAAAAAATTATTTTTAATTGTTTCACTAATATACTATGTTATTTTTCAAATTGTTAAATACAAGAAATAATCTAAATTTGCATAATTAAAAAAAAAAAAATTGTCGTCTTTTATGCCTCAGTATATATGGAGCCGGCCCTATATGTGAATAAGTGAAAGTGAAATAATGGGATATGATCATCTTATTTGCCTGACAAAAAGGTGTATGCCGTGGCCTAATTTTACAGGATATTCTCACTTTCCTCACCATATCCTACTTTCCGTACTTCACTTTTTATAAAAGAAATTTATTTTCCAAAGGCAATAGTTCCATGAGCGTGAAGTGACATTATTCTGTCTCCTAAAGGGGAGAAGGGCCAAAGCCTTTGCTAAACAAAGCAATAATGAGATAAATTGCTCGTTAATTACAATTGTCTTCAAGGAACACATTATTATCTTCCGCCCAAACTTGTTTCAAAGATTAATTGATTATTGGCCGACTATTATGTAATGGGAGGTGAATTTTAGATTCTCTTGTTAAATTATCACTTATTTAAAAAGTTTAAATTAATAAAAATATATAAATTTAATTATTTAATTAATTTTTATCATTAATTCTCATTTTAATAAGTGTGATATATTTAATTGAAATTGAATGCGAATTACGGAATTAAAGTTCGAAATCATGATTTTTTGCTCTGATACCTTGTTAAATTACTAGTTATCCAAAAGTTTAAGGGCCGTTTGAATTTACGATTTCAAAAAGTGTGATTTAAAAATAACGATTTTAAAATGTACGATTTGAAAATGTGATTTTTAAAAACGCAGTTAAGCGTTTAGCAAAATCATAGTTTAGTCTTCAAAATTTTGTGTTTTCAAAAAAGCATCTCCTTATCTGCGATTCGAAATCACATATTTTTAGTGTTTTCAAATCGCAATTATTTAAAAATGCAATTCTAAATGATTCTTCTTTTGCAATTTGGTTTAAAATCGCACTTTTTGTATATGAAATTACAATTTCAAACGTATCCTAAGTTGATAGGAATTGATAAATTTAATTATTTAATCAATTCATAATACTCTCCATCACATGTGGGCTCCCTTTTTAATAGGTGAGGAGGCCCAACAAATTAAATATTTAATTAAATTAGAAGGTGAATGATGGAATCAAGGTTCAAATTCAGGCACTTTCACTCTAAAACCATGTTAAATAACCTCTTATTTTAAAAACTTAAACTAATAAAAATAAATAAATTTAATCGCTTTATCTATACTCAACATATTAAGCACGATCCTCGCATCTTCAATAAGTTACCCATATTAACTCCAACAAAAACCTTTCTTTCACAAAGTCAGCACTATTTTCAAAGCATCTCCTTCAACTATAACATATTGAAGCCCCAAGTCTCTGCATAATTCCACCACTTAACAAGTGGCGAAGGCTTCAACTATTGTCGAATTAGATATATAAGTCTTTGAGAAACACATAGATTAATTTCAACACATTCCCCTCATGATCTCTAATAATCGCACCCACACTCATAGTTCTGATTTGTCTATCGTTACATACTAATTAACCTTTGTGACACTAGAACGAGGTCCTTTCTATTTTGGGGTCCAAGTAGTTCGATTGGCTTATTATGGTTCCTCATACTAGATATTGCTATGTGAAATTCTTCCATTGACTCCTTTACACTTCTAACTAGTTGGGTAGGAAGGGTTAGCTCCCTTCGAAAAACTATTGTATTTTTTCCAAACTACCCCCAAGGGTTAATTTTTTGTTTTTATTTTTTATTTTTTTTCTTTTGGCTTTGTAGGGGTGGCCGAACCACCACCAAGGGCCATGGGGGTGGTTCGACTACCCCAAATTGGTTTATTAACAAAATCACTTAGGCCAAATAGGGGTGACCGAGCCATCTCAAGGGCTCATGGGGGTGACTCGGCTACCCCATTTTTTTCCTATTTGGAGGTGACCGAACTACCACCATATATGAACCTTGGAGGTGTTCAACCACCCCCATACTGGCCAAGAGGGTGGCTCTACCACCCCCATTTGCCAAAAGGAGGTGGCTCGAGCCATCCACTCCTTTTTTTTTTTATGAAGTTTTTTTTTAATAGTTTAATATTTTAAGTTTTTTAATTTTAATTTTCTATTTTTTATTTTTATGAAGGTGTAGTCACGTGTCATTGTTTGCATATTAACACATGAAGTTTCGTTAAATATTTGGACGGAAGATAGACGGAGGTACTATCTCTATCTTTAGCCAAAATTGAAGTACCATCTACAAGCAAAGTAAAACTAAGGTGGCAAAAAATAAAGTCGTTAAACCACATTAAGTCAAAAGATATTTAACCCTAATTTTTATATAATGTTCTAAAGATTGATATATGTTTTACACGCATCGAGATGACGTATGAACGTACGAAGTTGAATAATGTCTAATAACTATCCATAGTAATCATGTACAAAAGGTTAAGGTTGTGTTTGACAAATGGTTTGATTGAGCTTGAGGGTTTTTGAATTTTGATGTGATATAAAGTAAAAAGAATGCTGTAAATTTGTTTATATGAAAAAGTGAAATAATTTTGTTTTTTAGTAAATTTTTTATTTGAATAGTAATAAAAGATATTTGATGTTATATAAAAAGTGAAAAAATTTATTAAAAATTTATTGATAAAATATAAAAAGTTAAAATATTTTAATGTAATTTTTATTTTGAATTTCAAAAAACCAAAATACAATCCTTTGTATAATGTAGAAAAGATTTTCAAAGCCGCCCACGTTCTTCTTTTTCACCCTTTTGTTAAATTAACTTTACTAGCTAGATAGGCCGAAGAAAAAAGAAAACGTACTAGATAAGACGGGGAAGTGAAATCAGTCATCTTTATTGCAGAAAGTCCAAAACAATTAAAGATAAAGAAACAAAAAACTTTATCCCTCTCTGCCATTGCCACCTAGCCCCTATGGCCCTATATATACCAAACCACATCAACCAACCTCCCAAAGCAACATCTTCAGAAACATCTTCAGAAACACAAACAAATATGAAAATGAGTTTTTGGGCCTTACCAATTCTCTCTTTATTGCTGTCCTCATTCCGAGGTTTCCAAAGCCAATGCACTGGATCAGTTGGTGATGCGGACATTGCCAGTCTCATCTCAACTTCTGCGTTTGATAATTTGCTGAAGCATCGTAACGATGCTGGCTGCCAAGCTAAGGGCTTCTACACCTTCGATGCTTTCATAGCCGCTGCGAAGTCGTTTCCTGGTTTTGCTACCACTGGGGACACTGACACACGTAAAAGAGAGATTGCTGCTTTCTTGGCCCAAACATCCCATGAAACTACCGGTTTGTTCACATTTAATATTATAGAACTGTCAGCATAAAGATTATTCTGTCATATATATGATAAGATTTTTTGTGTTTTTGTTGTTGTAAATGTAGGGGGGTGGGAAAGTGCACCAGATGGCCCATTCTCTTGGGGATATTGCTTTCTCAAGGAACAAAACCCTGGATCATACTGTTCATCCGATAAGACTTATCCTTGTGCTTCTGGCAAGCAATATTATGGCCGTGGTCCTATCCAAATTTCATGGTTACTGTTCATGACCTCTACACATTCATACTGTTCTTTCCATTTTTAGTATTAATTTAGGACTAAAAGCATTTATTAGACTTGAGATGAAGAGACTTTAGATGGGAGAGGAGTCGGTTCTTATATTTATTAGGGTCAAAAAGTTCTTTCAAATGTGAAAAGACTACTTTGTCCTTAAAAAACAATGACAAGCTCTAAAATGAACTGTAGAAGATCTTAGTCCTAAAATTGATCACTACTTCATTAAAAAGGATGGGCAAAATTGTTCAAAAAGTGTGAAATGGTAATTTTATTCCTCTTTTTTAAAAAATCGAAACTGGCTTTTCTGTGGTTATGTAAAAATCAACCCTTCATTAGAAAACAATAAAACAAATTTGAAAGTATTTTTGACTAATATTATTTGGTAAGCTGGCAATGAAAAAGAGTTCGCACTTACAAAAAATAATAAAAACAAAATTAATGCTAATTTAAAAGTTGTTTATTAAATAATTACTCTTAATTTTTGTACTAAAAATCAAATTATATAGGAGAATAAAAGTCTACTAAATAGTTAGTTGAAATTAACATGTAAAATTGTGTGCCAACATGTTTGTGTTGTCTTGATTGATCAGGAACTACAACTATGGGAGGTGCGGAAAAGCCATAGGAGTGGACCTACTGAACAACCCAGATCTTGTATCCACCGACGCAGTCATCTCATTCAAGACGGCAATCTGGTTCTGGATGACTCCACAGTCACCAAAGCCATCTTGCCACGATGTCATCACCGGAAAATGGAAACCGTCCGATGCAGACAAGTCGGCCGATCGGAAGCCCGGGTATGGTCTCGTCACAAACATCATCAACGGTGGCCTCGAGTGTGGGAAAGGCAAGAACCCTAAGGTGGAAAGTAGAATTGGGTTCTATAAAAGGTACTGTGACATACTTAAGGTTGGCTATGGGGACAACCTTGACTGCTACAAGCAGAAGCCTTTTGGAAATATTGCTCTCTTGGAGGACACTGGATCGGTTGGTGATGCGGACATTGGCAGTCTCATCTCAACCTCTGCGTTTGATAATTTGCTGAAGCATCGTAACGATGCTGGCTGCCAAGCTAAGGGCTTCTACACCTTTGATGCTTTCATAGCCGCTGCGAAGTCCTTTTCCGGCTTTGCTACCACTGGGGACACTGACACACGTAAAAGAGAGATTGCTGCTTTCTTGGCCCAAACATCCCATGAAACTACCGGTTTGTGCACATTTAATATCATAGTACTGTCAGCATAAACATTATTCTGTCACATACATGATTAGATTTTTTGTTTTTTTATTTTTGTAAATGTAGGGGGATGGGAAAGTGCACCAGATGGCCCATACGCTTGGGGATATTGCTATCTCAAGGAACAAAACCCTGGATCATACTGTTCATCCGATAAGACTTATCCTTGTGCTTCTGGCAAGCAATATTATGGCCGTGGTCCTATCCAAATTTCATGGTTAGTACCTGATCTACAAATTAATACTGTTCTTTCCCTTTTAAGTATTAGTTTAACACTAACGAGGCTTATTAGAATGTTATATAATTATTATACAACTTGATGAATAAATAATGAAATACTGAAAATTGGTCATTTTAAAAAAAAAATAAAAGAATTTTGTTATGTAATTAAATGATATGACAATAAAAGTCTTTGGATAGAGACTTTTTTTTAAAAAATTAATTAATTTTTAATATTATATTATCTAATTAAATTGTAGTTATACATAAGATTACTAAATATAATTACTCTTGAATTTTACTGTCAAATTCTCAAATTTTTAGCATTAGTTTTAAGTTAATTAATGATATTCTTTAGACTTTGGATGAAGAGACAGTAAAAATTGAAATGAATTCTCAATTCTCCTTCAAGAAGGGATTCGGTTATGTAAAAATCAGCCCTTCATTAGGAAGAACAAATAAAATTAGAAGACTGATTATTGAGTAATACTATTAAGTATGGTCTCGTGCCAATAAAAAAAACATAGTCCTTAATCCGTACTTAGTACTTAAAAACAAAAAAGTGCTAATTTAAACGTTGATTTTTATTGTGGGGCCATCTAGAAACTACTCTTGATTTTTACTGTGACTCAATCAAATAATATGGGAGTATGAAAGTCTGGTAAATAGATAGTTGAAACATGTAAAAATTTTGTGCCAACATGTTTGTCTTGTCTTTGATTAATTGATCAGGAACTACAACTATGGGAGGTGCGGAAAAGCAATAGGAGTGGACCTACTGAACAACCCAGATCGTGTATCCACCGACGCAGTCATCTCATTCAAGACGGCGATCTGGTTCTGGATGACTCCACAATCACCAAAGCCATCTTGCCACGATGTCATCACCGGAAAATGGAAACCGTCGGATGCGGACAAGTCAGCCAATCGAAATGCCGGGTATGGTCTCATCACAAACATCATCAACGGTGGCCTCGAGTGTGGGAAAGGCAAGAACCCTAAGGTGGAAAGTAGAATTGGGTTCTATAAAAGGTACTGTGATATACTTAAGGTTGGCTATGGGGACAACCTTGACTGCTACAAGCAGAAGCCTTTTGGGAATATTGCTCTCTTGGTGGACACAATGTAGGGGCCTAACCTCGTACCGTCGTACGTAGAACCCTTTGAGTTTAGTAGGTGAATAATGACCTTTAATATGGTCAATGGGTGGTTGATCAACGGTTCGATCTGAGGATGTGTAAGACGTACGTCTTTTTTGTCCCTTTTTTTCTTTTTCGAGTGGCTATGTGTAAATATCTGCAATCACGCTCTTGTTAAATGAAGCTCCATCTACTTTTGGTAGCAAATGAGATCGTCATATATGTTTTTTGTTCACAAATTATCTGTATTTTGAACTTTTCATCCCAAAAATCTACGTACGACTCACGTGAGCCATTCGGTCAATTGTTTTAGCTAAGTGGGCTCAGGCCTGAAAAAGGAACAAGAGCGAAGTGATCTGGGCTGTCTTGAAGGCCCAAAAATGAATAGTAAAAAGGCCACAAAATAAAAAGGTAAATATCATTTTTTTTTTTTTTTTTTTCAGTAGGCTTGCGTTAGTGGGAATCCAAAGGCTCTCGGATTCCATTATACCTTTGTAACAAGTAACAACTGTCCTAATGGGTAACAATTACAATTGTAAAAAAGAAAGAATTAAGCATGAGAGCCTGCCCCGGCCCGTGGGTGCTGACGAGGATAGCTATGATGCTTAATTGAGCATAGTGTTTAAGAAGAAAATATAAATGCACTAAGTTTGAGTTTTGAGCTTATAACCAGAAGTCTCTTTTACTTTGCTCAAGCTTTACTTTTATAGTATTCTTGATGTAACTGTTTTTAACACTGGTTTCAACCTAATCATGGGGTTACCCTCCCTCGTCCCCTAAATTTGGTTTATTCTCAATTTCACGTCACACTCAAGGAAATCAGATTCTCTCCAGTTTATTTGAACCGGTTCCTTAAAAAAGAGAGATAAAATTATCACTTTATTTTATTTGGATAATTTTACCTCTCATTTTTAAAAAACCAACTTCTATCCAATTCATTTGAATAAAAAAATATCCAATTTCACAACCAAGCAACTCCACCCACGTAATGGCACAAGCCTGGCCTTCTACATGGGGGATAATTACCCCCTACATCCATGAGAATCTCCTAAAAAAACAAAAAAACAGGACACACCCAAGACGAGTAGATCTCTTTTATTTTACAAACAAACAATCCATCACCGATCCAACCGTCAAAAAAATTGCTTAAAAAAAAAAGCAAAACAAAACAAATAATTATATGGAGTGATGTACAAGATAAGGATACAATCTTATTCAAAGTTCTTCACAGTCAAATATAACAGAAAGAAAGACCAAGGTGGCAAAGTCAAGTGGACCGTCTGGATGGTTGATAATCTTCTACATATTTTGTACACTTGTAAAGTATGTCGGGTAGTGGCGTAGGGTTCTCCAGGTGCAGGGCACCAAACCCTATTTTCAACTTTAATGGCAATTTATATAGTTTCCGGTCTACGTTGGGAAACGCGCTAACCATTAGGGTATGAGTGATTGGTTGAAAACATGGGATGAGGTCATCTTAATTGCCTGCCACAAGCCTAAAAGTTGTATGCCGTGNAACTAATTTGACGGGATATTCTCACTTTCCTTAAGCATATCCTGCCTTTAGTACTTCACTTTTATAAAGGAAATTCATTTTCCAAAGGCAATAGTTTCATGAGCGTGAACTGACATTATGATATCTACTAATCATGTTTGTGTCTTGATGTTGACATGGTGTTAATAAAGCTACAATATTTGATTATCTTTAGAGACGTGCTATTCAGGATATTGTGGTCCTCCTTTCATTCTCTTATTTTATTTACAAAATAATTATTAAATTTGTGAAACTCATATGGGACATTGCATCTATCATGCGTACCAAACAAATTTTTCAAAACCATGCTTCTTAAGCAATGCATATGCATGGAAAAATAACTTATGATGCAATATCTCTCTTCATAGGTCTTTTAGCAATGGAATGGAATGGAATTGAATGCATATGCAGTATCAAGACAAAGCAAAACAACTTGAAAGATATTTATTTGTTATCTTGGGATATGGTATTTCGTATATACGCATGTATGGTTGTACTCTGTATCAGTATTTTTAGATACATGAATCAGATATACCAGATATTCAATTGGCGAGCTCAGGTCAAAAATGCAAACCTGGGGGCTAATGATTTGGGTCGATATAATAAGGCTCAAGCCATGGGTTCCAACTAACCCATGAGAGCCAACATGCCAACGCAGCAACTACTTAGAGAACGCTCTAAGTGTGGCACAGAATAACTACCTTCTTGTTTCATCCTAATTACCCGTGATTGTGGAATCCAGGGTAGCATCAGTTTACAACCAAAACTTGCCAATAAATATAATTCAACGCCACAATTGGGCATGTTTGTAACTGGGTGCTACGATTATACAATGCTTTACTCCATCGGTGGACGCTCCACATAAAGAGAGGACATGCAATCAACACCAATTCTTTTAGAGAAGCTCAAAATTGAGACGCATAAAGGGGTCAAAAGTGGTTAGCCACATAGACAAATATCTGAAGGAAATGCAGGCCAAGCTGGACGGAGTGATGGAGGTACCGAACAAAAAAAAAAAAAGCTCAAGAGCCATGGATGAGCTTGTCCGTAGGACAAACTTACCTTTCTCCCCCCAAATAATAGGCTTCCCCCTTCCTCCGAAGTTCAAGATGCACGAGTTTGAGATGTTCAATAGTACCAAAGACCCCTTAGAGCATCTTAAAACCAACAAGACCATACCCTCATGCACTTGCAAGCTGTACCCGACCATATGAATAGGTCTATTCTAACATCAAAATAAGGGCAACTAATATATCAAATATCCACTTGGCCAGCCTAGGTTAGAAATGTAAACTTGGGGACCCACGATTTGGTCCAATTTCGTCCTAATTGCCAGTTACCATGAAATCAATCGCAACATCATATTATAGCCATACCATGCTAGTAAGTCATAATTTGGCGCCACCATTGGGCATGGCCTTACCCCATCACTGGATGCAGTAGATGAAGAGAGGACATGCGATAATTTTAGGTATCATCACACAAACACTCTTAACTCTCCTTCTCAAAGCAATTCTCATCCTTTACCATTGCTAAATTAAGCATAAGGGAGTTCTCCTGCCGGCAACTCCTCACAAATTTCAATATTAATTCAGTTGATGTATATAAAATGTGTACATAATCTTTTTTATAATGTCCTAAAGATTGATATCCGTTTGTGTTGCGTGCTGTTTTACATGTCATGAGTTTTTTTCTTTTTTTTTTTTTTTTTTTTTTTTGGTGGTTACAAGCTTACACAAATATTAAAGACCTAATTAGGGAAATATGGGCTAGTCCCACTTACAAACGGACCATAACTAGGGGGATCCTTCCCACTTGACAGGGGAACAAAAATTTGAGAAGTAGGAGAGATGGGAATGCGGCCAGAAAAAGATCTGGCTGCGGCCCAATATGCCGCAAAATGGGCACAGAAGTTTGCACTTCTATTAATTTTCTTAGCCTCCCAAGAGATAGAGGCAGGAATAGATGCAATAAAATCTGAAATAATGGTAGAGATA